>MU275295.1:5589-74208 GCA_022160315.1 Panus rudis PR-1116 ss-1
AGACCAGGGAGTCTGGTGCAACTAACGTCCAGCCTGCGCACGGCGGACTGGAGGCCGGTGGCCTGTCCCTCTCGGGTCGGCTTGTTTTTACAACCGTTCCGGCACTTACCGTCCCCTATCCTTTCGGTCCCTTTCGGGCGTCCTACCCCGGCAAGCCGGCATAGGTCTTGGGGACCTCCCGATTAGGGAGGTTGCGGTCTAGAGCTCGGATGACATACCTCTGCGAACCCTCCTTTCCCAAGGGAGGGACTCTATACCGCCGCGTGGCTTTAACTCAGGCTGTGCCACGTGAGTACGAGCGGGTCTTCTAGCCACCCTGCGAACCTCCTTGCCCAAGGGAGGACTCGAACTCCAGCCTTTCGAGCCATGCGCGACACCGGCTCAGGACACTAACCGTTAGGCTATTGTGCCCCCCACCTCGCGATCGATCGTCTGCTGCAGGAAAGCAAGCACTCTGGCGGGTTTGAGCACTTCCTCTTACTCCATCGCGTTCCAAGTTGCAGGCATGGCATCCGCAGCCTCCTCGTCGAGTTCTGTGCCTCCCTTAGGGAAATACTTGGCTTCTACCGGTGCGTATAGTCAAACGCCGCATTCAAGTTCATCGAAGGATTTTCTGAGACGTCGGGAAGCTAGACAAGAAGACTCGAGACAAGGCTATCAAGAGCCTTGCTGCGTTCCTCTCGGATCCCTCAAGAGATGATCTTCCCAAGCTAGAGATGGCAAAGTTATGGAAGGGGATATTCTACTGTATGTCTTCTGCATTGACGAGCTGTCTGTACCCTAATGAACTGCCGGAATTTAGGCTTTTGGATGTCAGACAAACCTCTGGTTCAGCAAGCACTTGCAACAGAGATCGCAGAGATTCTTCTCATGATTCCGAGTATCAACGCGTCCATAGGCTTCCTGAGAGGATTTTGGGAAGCCATTGTCAGAGAGTGGGGAGGGATTGACCGTCTACGGTACGACGCATTCCTTCGAGTTCATTGATACGCTCTCTGACTGTATATGCCGTAGAATTGATAAATATTACATGCTCGTTCGACGATTTGTCAACGCATCGTTTAGGCTTCTTATGCGTACCGGATGGGAAGAGAACGTATGTCAGGAGTATAACCGAATCTTAACCGATAGAGGCGGTCCATTATGGTTCGTATTTCCTCCAAAGGCCCGAAGGATGTACAAAGGAAGACTCACCTATGTAATGTCGCACAGCCCAGACGATATGAGGGTCCCAACTTCTCTTTCATACCATCTTGCAGATATCTATCTCGAGGAACTCGACAAAGCCCTCGCTAATCCCCCTTCGTCGGCTCCCTTGCCTGCACCTTTCAACATGCTCGTCTCGCCATTTTTCATGCTCGCTGCACGCACAAGCAATAACACAACTTACCAACGCATACAATCAGCATTATTAGACCCGCTGTTTGATGCCCTCAGCTCGGACGCAGAGTCGCATGGGAAGCGATCGAGAACACTTGCTCCAACATTGGAACACGTTGTAGAGAACTCTTGCTCGGTAAACCCGAAGACGGAGGGAGCATTGGAACGAGGGGAGCTGAAGAGGGTGTTGTTAAAGCGACTGTTCGACATTGCGAGCGAGGAAAATACAAGAGACGCAAATCGAAGAAAAATGTACGCGTTCTGGAGGAAAACAGTCGAAAACGAGGACGGGGATCACGCAGATGTCGATGCCAGTTAGCTGTAAAGCCAAAAGTACTCTACTATCACCCATTACTGTATTATCTTTCTTGAGCAAGCTTCAGGCGAGATGCATAAACGTGACACCCAACATGGGTCCAGAAGACATGTAGAAGAGAAAATGGATTTGGATGTCTATGGTACAAATTCCTCCGGATGGAATGATGATGATGATAAATTACAATTAGAAGTCGTATACTGCGAAGCCCCCTCTGTTCTCGGCGGATAGACTTATGCCAGAGCATGAGCATGCATATGCTGATACCGTCTCTGTCCGATATGGCCTGCTGGGATAGCAGACTTGAGGGGTGTCCGCACCATGCTAATTGAAACGAGAGAATGGGGTTAAGTTGATGAACGAAAAACATAAAATAAATGCACGTACTTAGGCTGATGCCATTGTGAATAGACGAAACTCCACATGGCCACTTGAATAGTGCCGAAGATGATCAGTGACTAGAAGAGCATATGAGTATTTCGCATCTAGAGACGAAGGATAGCATACTACTCACAGGAGCACGAGCACGGATGAGGTTCATCATCTTGTAGGAGTAAAGGGGTA
Source organism: Panus rudis PR-1116 ss-1 (assembly GCA_022160315.1). Lineage (NCBI taxonomy): Eukaryota > Fungi > Basidiomycota > Agaricomycetes > Polyporales > Panaceae > Panus > Panus rudis. Next base: position 7,850 of record MU275295.1, read on the forward strand.
ATGTGGTTTGTGTGCGATGTGAAAAGTGTGTTTGAAGTTGAGTAAGATGTATCTCAACTGTAGAAGTTGTGTCGAATGTAGAAGACTGCTTGTCTGAATAGTAAGGAGCCAGCACCTCCCAGACGCACCCTCTTTATATACCGCATTTCCCTGCTGAACACGCCATTGTCAAACGGGTGATATCGGTACTCTCAGAACTGCCTGAGTGCTCGTTGCACGGCCATGGAACATGATGGTTCAGTCTAAATCGTACGTCGTCCTACCCAGCGCAGGCCAGACAGGTCTACGACATGATAGCTGAAGGGCGTATGATGTTTGCTGTACATGGTGGCGTCAGGCCTGAGTCAGACTCCTCCAGGCTCGAAGGAGCTGGAAGAGGAGCCTTGGTGAGTGCATTGAGTAGAACGTATCTCGTCCAGTCGCCGACGCTTCCTGGACCGATCCAAGGCGGACCTGGGCGCGGCTCTACGGACCGCCGTTTCGTAGACGAGCAACTGCAGTCCTTATATGGAAATCCTCTCACGGTCTAGCTTCATTGAGGCTTAGCGCTCCGATATCATCCAGCTTCGCACCCATCCGTTCCAGACGTCGGCCCCTTAACTGAGCCTGCACACACGTAGAGTCGCCTAGGCCGGCGAAATCCAGCATGTTCTATGCGTTATGGCAGGTGGCGAACTTGAGTCAATTGTCCACGAGAAAATGCAGTATTTAAGGAGGTGCATCTAGGCGATGCTGGTTCCTCACCAAGTTCCCAAAGTCGCTCGTCTTTTGCCTTCGACAGCACTCTTACATTCTCAATAGTTGAAGTCCTCGTACTCAACTTCGAGCACACTTCGCATCTAATTCATATCATCCACTTGAACCATCCAAGATGATGAGCCTCGTTGCTGCTCGTGCTCCGGTAAATATTTGTTTCCTCATGCTATCTTGGTGAGGATTCTGACCGTCTGCCATCGTAGTCACTGGTTCTCTTCGGCTCAATACAAGTAGTCATGTGGGGTTTCGTCTACTCACAATGGCATCAACAAAAGTAAGTCTTCCCCGTGGAACTTCGACATTATACTCATGGTTCTTTATCGTAGCATGGTGCGAACACCTCTCAGATCCGCTATCCCTGCTGGCCATATCGGACAGAGACGGTACCTGCATAATGTGGCATGAATATATTCACCGGTGTCGGAGGGGGCAGATGCAATGAGGACCTGTAACTTTAATTTTTGATCATCAACATCTCGGAGGAATCTGTATCATAGACACCCTAATTCATACCAACTCTTGCCTGATATTTCTGGTCACGCATGTACAACAGGACTCGAGGGAATGCTTCACATGAGCGGGTTTCCTTCATTGTACAACTTCTGCAGAAATATGCACTATATTGATCTGATGACGATGCGGTACGCTACCTTTCAACCTTGCTGATTCCTATACGTCGAATCGAGGAATGCTCTGTGAGACCGAATAAATACACCAATGCAAACAACGCCGTCACCAATGCCAATAGTATGAAATCCCATCGCAGAATACAATTCACAAATCTGGAAGCTCACGCTGAATCAACCTAGTCCATGTACTCGCCTTCCACCAATCATCCATCGCGTCGATTCTCTCCCATAAGGTCTCTTCGTCCACGCCGTATATCTCATATTTCCCACCGTCCAGTATTCGTCCATCACGTTTGGCTACCTCCAACGCCGCCTTATTCTCACCCCTAATGCATGTGTTCATCAACGAACATTACTTTTGCAAAGCCTTGCTTACGCACCTGAGCAATTCGAGAAGCTCCTTTCTATCCGGGAAGAACAGCCGAGGCTCTAGGACTGCCAGTATCGCCAAAGATGCTCGGTATAAGAACGAATCGCCTTCTAGCATGATGACGTCCCATATTCGAGCGCAGGCTTCGAATGGGAGATGGTCTAAGAAAAGTGGAAGAATCCATTCGGGAAAATAGTCCCTTGGAGAGACTTGATGCTGTTTAAAATTGAAGTAGACTGGTGGAACGTCAATAGAGCTACTTCGAGGGAGGCCTCATGGGAATTACTGACTCTTGGGCATCCCATCTGCTAATAGGGTATCGAAGATTCTACATAACGATGAGACTCCTAGATTGGGTTAAGTCAGTGGAACTTACCTATAATACGCTTCAACCTGCAAGTTTGCTTATCAACAGCAAGCTTTGAAGATGATGATTTATGGACTCACTTCGTCCTTCATATTTATACCACCGTAAAACGATCGCATGCAATGTCTTTCCAAGAGATTCCGCATGACAAGGAATCCCTGAGCCGGCGCCATATACAGCAAAAGCATGGCGGCAATCCGAGAAGCACCCATCACATATCCCAGCCCTTCATCTGATCGCGAAACGACCCAAGCACATAGCATATCCTTCAGGTCTTGATATAACGGACCCCTCTCGGGTATGAACAGGTGAAGGGACGGAAAAGTTTTACTGATGTCATCCTCAATCATTCCCAGCACTGTGGTCGGGAAGGTTTTATTCGCCAGAGCACGATTAGCTCGCGCTGAACAAGTCTTGAAGGCATCTATTGTCGTTGAGCAAGTTGTGTCATGAGTCCAGGTCGTACGTCTACATACCTTTGCTAAGAGCGAGGTCATTTCCTACAGCATTTTGCCACATGGTGGCACGCAGCTTGGTAGGAATACCTTGCCACCATAGTTTCCGTAATGCGGGGTTTCTGTGTACTACACGCCAATCTGGAACAATTTCGCGTTCCCATATGTGTATAGACTCTTCGATGCGGCGCTCTCGAGCCAGGCGCCGCTCTTGTAAAGCCTTTCGTCTCTTTTCCTCTGACAAAGGTGAATCGTAAGGCGGGATGTGGACAAACATAGATATATGCGATCAAAAGTGGTCATATGCGAAGAATGGCTGAATCGGTCAACGTTCATTCTTAGGCAGCACTGATTAAGCATGAATAGTACTCACCGGCTGCCCTGCTTTGTTTCATCATCCGTTCCCAGTCCTGGAGATGTTTCTGGTCTTCTGTGCGAGGTTTCGGAGGGAGAAAATGTGGGCGTGTCTTACTGACAACTTTGTCCAGGATACTGGGACCAAGGGACTTTGTGGGGCGATGGCGGGGAGGTGAGGATGAAGGATTGGATGAGGATGACTGAGGTGTAGGAAGAGAAGACGAAGATGGTAATGGCAACGAAGATTCCGAGACATTGCTCACTGAGGTTCTGGGAGTATTGGATGATTTCGGTGTCCCGTTAGCAGGAATAATTTCCCGAGAGGACCGTTCAGAGTGTTCGACCGTGATCGGAGTAGAGGGGCGAACTTCCCGTACGATGGGAGGGTTAGAATCGCCATCGTGAAGCTCAATGTGGATACCCGGAGGGCCCGTGGGGGGATCCTCACCCTCAGGTTGGCTTGCAGCTGTATCATCTCGCTGTTCCTGCACCTCTTCCGATTCGGGAGGAGGGGAACTATGTTCGTGTTCGGACAAAGTAATCGTAGAGAATTCACTTGCAAGAGAATCGGAATGAGAGGGAAGGGGGCGGATTATAGAAGCAACAGAGGGTGATTGCTGGGTTGGCGGGGAGATAGGTTCGTTATGCACCGAACCATCTATATCGAACGTTGACACGGAGGCATCTGCGTCCACTGCGTAGCCGATCTTGACTGCGTACCCGTTGAGATCTTGGTCGGCGTTCCAGTCTTGTGCACTGTTTGGAAGTGACTTGGACAGTTCCTCGCGTAGAGCCGCAGGAGAGAAGTCAAATGCAACATCGTTCTCATCTCCATCCGAAAATGCGTCGTCCAGACTGAAGTTGTTCGGGGGCTTCGCATTGGGAGCGGGGGTTGCGCCTTGGAGGTACACGATGTTCCGCTCGTCGTCTGAGAGGGCTTCCATGTCTGTCTTGAGGTTATACAGCTGCCATGCGGTTTATGGGAAGTTATAAAGTGTGCATAGGGCGTTGTAAACGGTGGCGGTGGTGGTTACTGCGCGAGGTCGTTGAGGTCACTGAGATGCAGTGATGCTTTGAAGATCCCGGGCGCGTGAGCCGACGCGCTTCTCTCCTTTTGTCTGCAACCACCACCCCGAGGTGAAGCATACCGCGGCGTTCGAATGTGCATGTAGACTGAGCGCACTCTGGTAGGTGAGCAAATGCCAGACGTCCCAAATATCGCATCACTTTGACAGGCTCATAGACGTTCATCATGATTGCAGAACTCTTTCTCATCTTGGCGGGGCACACATCCTCGCTCTTCCCATCAGGTTACGAAATTCACTCTGCGTTCATTCCTCTCTTACACCCTGGTGAGAGACAATGCCTCGAGTCCCTCGGGCAGATTGCCTTGAGATACCAGAAAATAAAGGCGGCAAGTGAGAGACTGGCGCGTTCTCCCTCTCGATATCTCGCAGCATTATGTTCCCAATTAAGGGTCATCCTCAAGGATGAATACGAAAAGCTCGTCGTGGACACTGAGCAAAAGGTCCTTCAAGGCGACTCCAGCTTGGTCGCTGCTGGCTCCTTTGTACCTCTGTCCTCCATTCGCGCCATTTTCGCAGAATGGGACGCCCCTTTTGCCGCCCTGGACTCTCTGCTAGAAGAACTCCAGCAAACTCGAGACTGGAAGGCGGGTCCCTTGATTGACTTGCTTCTTACACGTTCGCAGACGGGCGTCCACCGTGTCGCGTCCATATACGCACGACTTTCTGAAGCAGTTCAACGAACGTGGATGACACAGCTCATGGCGTATTTGATTCACGGAACAATCACGAAGACTGATCCCCTTGCCTCCGAGGGCTTCGTGTTGTTGGAAGAAACTATGCCTAGATGCGTTTCAGTACAGACAAGAAATTCCATAGCCTACGTCGGCAGAGCTATCGGTACAGTGAAGGCAGCTAAGTGGGAAAAACAATTTCCCCGAGAGTTGATTCTAGCCCATACAGAGATGCTCAGTAATGTACTGCCTCAAGACCAGTATGAGTTCGATAGAGTTATTGCCGAGATTCGATTGGCGGTCAGTGAGTGGTTGTGGCTTAACGTCTTGACCCAGAAAGATGTCGAAGAGGCCGTCGATTCATTGTGAGTGACACCATACTGGTTACTCGCATATTTAGTGAGATATATACATTCTTTACAGGGCAAACTACTTTCTGCTGCGAAATGGAGAATTCGCGTTATCCGTCATCCGGGAGTTGGAGCGTCTCAAGTTGGCTCGCCTGACGGGGAGAGCAGGTCCAAGCACCATGATTCGCGAGCAAGACCTACATCTTGCGCTTTTGCGCGCCTCGTTGGGTACTACAGCCCAACAAGATCCTACACTCACTCGCCTTCGGTTCAACCTTCCAACAGGTCCTCTACGACCCTTGCTACCTTCATTAGTCAACCCATCGACCGGCCGAAACATATCTACCTCATTTAGCGGGGCTTCTGAACCTACTTCGTTCGGGGACTTGCTCCTTGGCACGCCCCTCATTTTGAACTACACCGTATCTTGGCCGTTGGATCTCTTCCTGCATACGACTGAACTGCAAATATACGCGGCACTCTTTTCTTATCTCTCTGCACTACGCAAGACTCATACCCGCATACATACTTGTTGGACGTCTCTCTCGAATGCTCAGCGTGCAAGGAGACGTTGGACAGGACTGGGGGAAGGTGGCACGGTGGAAGACTTGGAAGTGCGAAGAGAGCTCCTACGATGCGGGTGGGGTGTTGTCAGGGAGATGGACTGGTTTTTGGACACGCTGCTGGGATACATCATGACGGATGTGGTGGACGTCGAGTTCAGGAGAATGAAGCGACTATTATTTGATAACAAGCAATCGCAGCCGCTTGGGAGACAGACTACAGGAAACGCACGTGGTTCATCGGGACTGCCCCCCTCACAGAGTGCGACTTCAACCGCGTCCGCGCCGTCTTCATCCCCACTTGACTTTTCCACCTTACGGAGCATCCATACCACATACCTCGAGAGGCTTCTTACCGGCAGTCTCCTATCGAATAATGCCCTGACCTCAGTGATCCGCGGAATTTTGGAGGTATGCGAGCAGTTTGTAGCGCACGTCGAGAGGTGGGGTGGCGATGTTTTGCCTGCTCTATTGTTCGAAGGAAGTATAGCTACTAGTGGGGAACGAATCGGTCAGATGGTGGAGGAGCGGCAACAAATCGTCGCAGAAATCAATGAGGTAATACCTCCTACAAATTCTTAGCTTATCAGAGGCAATGCTCAAATACACTTCACGTAGACGTTCAATACGCTCCTCGAGTCGTTTTATGAACAGCTCTCACTTTCAACTACTCAACAGCCTTTCTCTGCCGCCACTGACGCCTCCAAATCAATAGTGTACAATATGTCAGCCGCAACGACAGCGGGCGTAACTGGTTTCCAGACTTTCATTCGTTCGAAGCGAGGCAAGCGTCTCGAGGGTGACGAGGAAGTCCGTAGACATGTCGAGCGGCTGCTTCTGCGGCTGGATTTCAACGGCGAATTTTCGAAGAACAGAGTCGGAAGGACTACAAGAAGAGCGGGAGGAGAAATATTGAAGGAAGTCGGACTAGTATGAGAGGATGTGCGTGCGTTTGGTATGTGTGTATGTGTGCTTTTACTATATGCGTGTTACATGTTCGCCTGTTTCATCAAGAGCGCAGACAGACTTAACTGGTTCGGCAGCAAGGACGAGACGGTGTAATAATCATGGACAAGTACTTGTCAATGACACGGCAGGAATATAATTGTTAGCTGCAAAGCGGCCGATACGCCATGCGAACATCTGCCATCCCGCCATGGCCGCGAAAAGTTTCTGAACCTTATTGCTTGCCTAAATTAGTTTCTGTTCTCGACTACATGGCCGCGCGCATGGCATACGTCCTCAGGGTGAAGGCGACCCTAATTCACACAGTAAGGCCACAGTACCAGTTATCTTGCTTTTCCTTCCATATTACGTTCCAGTACAATAATGGTGCGTCCCGCCCGGTGAGTGAATAGGTTCATTCTGTGAATATTGCAAACTGCTCATTTGTAGTCATCGCAGGAGCCAGGGAGGTCCTGGCTTCTGTTGCGGAATGACACACTCCTCTTTGATCAGTCATCATAAGAAGGTGCATCAAATGTTGACCGTTCTTCGCTTTGGGGACGGCTCCACTATTGAAGTCAGACGAGATCCCGGAACGCGAATGTTTCACTGTGCTTGGCATGGGTGTGAATACAACAATATCGCAGCGAAATATGTACAGGTATGCGACTTTCCGAAGCTATGTGGAGGATGAGCCATTCACAGTCATCGAATGTAGGCACATGCTACTAAACATCATGATGTGCAGGAGGCGACAGCAACGTCTATACCGCCGACCCATCAAGCCGTCAATGACCAAGACCTCGACGACACTAAGGATGGTTATGATTATGAGCTGCCTACGCCTCGTGGCCGACGGTCACGCAGAAGCTCCCGACGTGTCTTGAGGTAGGCCTTATTCCGACCAATATAATAAGACAATAGGCATTGAATGTTCTACTAGTGACACTTACAGGAGAGCTGCCAGTGAAGAACAAGCTCCAGATATTACCCGGACCCAACGAGCGATGGTGCGAAACTACTACAATGCCAAGCACCACCGCGCATGCAACATAGCAGAGTACATGAAACTGACCCCCAAAGCAATCAACTACGCTCTCCGCAATAAAGCCGGTGACGATCTCTCCCAGGATCACCTCTACTTGGATGGAAGGTTGGGAGATATCATTAACCTTGATAGTGATCAAGATCATGAGAGCACAGATGAAGATATTGAAGCTGCGGAATCGAGTCGCGATGCGTCAGTCATGAATGGATATCAACCTGAAGAAAGGCGGAACATGATGAGTGAGTTCCGGGGTCTCTGTTTACGTCTTCCACCTGAATTCTCAGTAGTATCTCTCTCTCCCAATTCGCAGATCTGCCACACTTAAGATTGCAATTGCCCCGTCGTGATGTTGCCAGGCAAACTAGCGAGTTAACATCTTGTTCAACACTGTCGGCCGAATTGGCGGAAAAAGATCACAGAATCCGCGAGAGAAACATTCGCTCGACACCTGAGGCTGGACCATCCGTAGACAGAAACATACCAGTCACGATACCTCCAGCTGTCACCCCTGCAAGGCAAACCCCTGATAAACTGGCAGAAGAAGATCACAGAATAATCGAGAGAAACGTTCGCTCGACACCTGAGGCTGGGTCATCCGTCAACAGACTCATCCCATTTGCGACACCTCCAGCGGTCACCGCTGCAAGGCAACATACAAGTACTCCCCGGAGCTGTGACCACAGCCTTCGCGGTTCTCCAGCGTGTGAGAAGCAACCCGACACAGTTCTTGAATTCCTCCAAAACTTGAAGTATCCCTGTGGCCATCTTCTACAGATCTTATGCGACTTCGGTGTTACGGACATCGATCGCCTGATTCTATTTGCCTCGATGCCAGAGCATTGGGAACAGGCGAGGAATGAGTTGACCTTGCAGGGCATGTCCTTCCTTGAGTGGCTGGTCTTGCAGTCGGGGCTGCAAGAACTTGCGGCTCGATGGGCATGAGTTTTGCTTGTGCTGTTCCTGTGTGATCTTTGTGCGATCTATTGTTCAATTGCTCCTGTGATATCTTCTATTGCTCCTCTGTGATCTGTGTGTATTGGTAGGAGTGCATTGTTAGGGAAGTAACTTTGGGCGTCCCTACATACTATGATCATGTTCTCGCTGATTTCTTGGTTTCAACGTTCCAGTCGTATTCTGCCTGCTTTCATATCTGCTTCACCTGCTCTTACATTGTCATGCCTAGCATTGTTACTATATCTCACCACTCGAGCTTATGTCTGTCATCTGTCGGTCTTGGCACAATCATTACCAGATTTTGGGTAGATATTTTCTACATCATGGTCCTGAAACCAAAGTAGAACCTGGCATCAAGGTTCTCCTTCATATGTAGCCTCCCACTCGCATTCAACTTGGGAAATGTCTTTGCGAACTCCTGCCTCCACTTGTCCTCGTCGCCATCGATGAATTGAGGCGAGATAACGTTGACAGTTCCCAGCGACGAAAATCTATCCGAGGAAAGCAATTGATCCAGTCGAGTTCGGCTATCCGGTTCTTGTGGGTCGGGATATGGGTATGTTATAAGAGAAGCAAGAAAGACGTTGATAGTGGTTAGGTGTCCAGGCGAAGGAATTCGGTTCAGCGCATCCCAGAGGGTGGTTTCGTCCTCGACGCAGCTGATGCTCAGCGAGCGTAAAGAAGTGAGCGAGGTGAGATCAACCGAGCTCAACACTAACTCGATGCCCTTGAGCGAATGTAACATCCAAGGAACGGAGATTACTTACTTTCATTCAAGGTTGGTTCGTCTTCATCGTGTCCATACCAGGTGCAAAGTCTATTGGAGAAGCACAGGACAAACTCTTCCAACGAGCCTCCAACTGCGCGGAGGAAAGGATTAAGATCATCCGGAATGTAGGGATGATTGAAAATGAGGTAGAGGGAACGAAGAGTATTGCTTGTGGCCAAAGCACCCTGCAGCATCTTGAATAGTAATTCTCCTGATTCTAGTTTGATTTGGGAGAAGGCGAGCGACTTTATTGGGAGAGACGGGGGAACAGCACTCGAAGGCAGATCTTCCGAGTCTGCAGTTATCGTAGCATTGCCCAGTCGCCATTCAGGCACTTGTGGCAATGCGGAAAACAGTTTTCCAAATTCAAAGATGTCGGTATGGGGAGTGTTTAGTACGACGTGCGGAACGGTCTTGAATCCTGATAATGCTTCGTAGACATTGTTATCGTAGGGCCCAAACTCCGATTCCAGCTCAATTTGCAGCTTTTGCACATTGGGCAGCAAAGGTGCGAGCTCTGCCAGGACCGGGATTGCTTCAGCAAACCCTTTAACCGCCAGAGAAAGCAGGTTGAAGAGATAGACTACTTTCATCCAAGATCCAATGACTGGTCTGTTCTTCACGACTGCTAGTAATTTGGAGATGTTGTCGGTGCGCAAGTAGCTTTTCGTAAACAAATGAGGTTGGCTGCATGTACACCACTCGCGAGACGTTAACGATAGTGCGCGCAGGGTGTCAATATCGAGCCAGTCTCGGGGCGGGCTTCGCTCTAGTACATACTCCACGATGCGATACTTGACGTCGAGAGGTAATTGGGGTATACGAGGTACCGTTTGCATGGCAGTCCGTCGAAGTTGGTCGAAGTAAACGTTCCTAGCCTACATTGTTTGTCAGGGGGAGTTCCTTTGGACATAATAGTGACGGCGAGCTCGAGATACTCAGTGCACGTACTCTACAATGTAGCTAGCCCTTGAATCGGATGAGCGCGACGCATGTATACGGACTGGCATGGGAGGACACAGATGAACAATGGGTCGCTGAAGGAATACGAGGAACTCACCGAGATCTTAAGCTTGCCAGTGCAATGAACAGTATCTGCCTTAGCCTACATCAGCAAACCTTCACATTGCCTGGAGCTGCCTTAAATGCCTGACCGAGGCAATTCAGACGCGTTCAGACACTTCAGGCGTTCAGATGTTTCAGTAGATTCCTTTTATTTAAGGTAGCCTCAGACCGCCTCAGACACCCTGCTCAGGCAGCCTCAGGCAACTCCAGGCAGTCTCAGGCAGCCCGGTACCGGTACATATTACACAAATGTTATCTACAGTGCTACTTATTATCTGTCTGTCCCAAGATAAGCCTGGACGCTGCGGCAACCTATCAAGAAAATTTCGGCCTGGATGTAGCGAGGATGAGCTTACAGTACGTGGTTTAGGGAATCTCAAATCTCACCTTAAATCCGCAATTGACAGTCGCAAGACTTAGCAAAAATGTGGGCTTTTGTAGGGAAACAAGAAGACGGTACCTACTCATGAACGTCAGCTACGCACGAACAATATCGACTCTAGTGCGCTTCGACATTAGTACCAGTACTCACTGCCAGCGTGATCGTATTCCCCAGGAGCATAATCATCTCCAGATGCCATATCAGCGTCGCTCTCCCGGTAGTTTAAATCCTTCGTGAGTGGTGACATCGTCAGCCAAGAGACGCACCTTCCGCCGGATCGTCTGCAGCGTCAGTAAACTCTTCGCCGACTTGTTTCTGAGTTGACGACTCCCTCGCGACTCCCTAAGTTGTGTAGTATGCATCGAGCGGTCTCCGATGCGTCATCGACATGTGCATACCACTCGCGGCCTGAGAGCCCAAATGATTGAGGGAGGCAACGCGACATGAGGATGCTCGTAGAGTGTGTACCGGATGAGGCCTAGGGCGCGTTGAGAGCACCGGTCACAGAGGGAACCAAGGAAAGAGGTGCATGTGTTGAAGTCCGAAGACCGTCGCCTTTATGACGTGGAGATTAGCGTCGTTATGTAACATGGGCGTCATGCCCTAATTTGGGGAAGTCTCACTTGCCATCACAAGAATTATGAACCATCAATTGCGTCCACATGATGCGATGTCCCGTACGGGGAATGCGAAGGTTTCGCGAAGGCGTTCAGTAGGCATGATGAGGCGACCCAGGCGTTTCAGACAATTCAGGAGCCGCGCTCAGGCAGACTCAGGCATCCCAGACCCTCCCAGACTATTCAGACTCGGGTAAGACATGTAAGACAAGTTGAAGGTTTGCTGATGTATACCCCGTGATATATAGTCTCCCACCGGCAGACGTAGATAGATGTAGAAACCTTCGTACCTCAGGACATCTATATAATATAGACGTGATATAGGATGAAGAGAGTTATACGTGATCAGAAAGTGGTCGGCTTATTATTGTTTTTTTCGACCTTCGAATTTCAGGCACGGTCGATATCATTACAAAGAGAAATTGAAATTATTGAATATCGGTTCACGCTGACATTGAGCACCTAAGGTCATTTGCGACTGAGAGATAAATCTGCCAAAACTACAGCTTATTTGACTACACAATAATTCTACACTCGTTCTCTCTGTCATCATTAAATTCCAACCACCAGCAATGCTCATGATGCTCTCCTACACCATACTGGTCGCCCACCAAACCTCTCCATACCCACCATCTGCACCTTTCACAAGATCAGCCTCGACGTCGCACCCAGGAACAACATAAACGATCCCTCCCTCATCAATCTCCACAACCTCACCAGCAGCCACAGAGAACCTAACACGTCCCTTCGTGACAATCCCAATAGTCGGGCCACCAACGGCACCCAACACTTCTGCATCACCCTCCTTGAGATGGGTTCCCAGAACGACGAACTCATCCAAGGGAGGATCGTATGCTTGGGTTTTGCCGGTTTTGGAGTGCTTGTATTTGGTGTGTGGGAGAATCCAGTGTGAGGGTTCGCGGGAGGTGTAGGTTAGCATGGAGAGGAAGGTGGGGACGTGTTGCTTTGATTGAGATTCGGGGACGAAGGCGGCATTGAGGACGTTATCCGAGATGGCCATGCATTCGATGATGTCTGAACATCTGTATTAGCATACATCCCTCGAGAATAGATTTATCGTAAAATCCCTACCTCCTTCGAAGTACGCGTGGATTTCATCCGCGCCGATATAGACCGACTCGCCCTTCTTCAACTTGATGAAATTCATGAAGAAGCTCGTCGCAAACACACCGACGCTACCGGGGTACTGTTGGTCGACCTTCACCAACAATCTCGAAATATCGCGCGCGGTCTCGCCAGTCCCAATAACATCACTGAAGCTCGAAGACTTGACCTTATCCACGAGCGCGCGTACTTCACGCTCGACTTGTTCGGGGTGGTGGGCACCACGAGTGAGAAGGTGACTATAGATGTTCTTCAAGGTTGGGTTTGACGGGTTATCAAGAAAGGCCTTGACGAGACCCTCATCGCCAATAGCACGCTGTAACTCCGGGACATTCTCCACATACTGCTTGATCTCCTCCAACGGCCTGAACCCAACGAACCCTACAAAGGCTACGCCGTCACCCCACCCATCACCATCACGCTTCTCACCCAGAGGTTCACCAACCGCAACGGCAATCTCAGGTTTATGATTCGCGTCTACGAACTCTTCAGAGTTCTCCCTATTCAGTTTCTCACCGAGGTTCTTGTCCGGATGGGCTTGGAGGGGTAGGGCTTTGGCGATGGAGAGGATCTTGAATAGGTATGGTACGTGTATTGTCGAAGGCCATTTTTGGAGGAGACTTGCGCCGAGGTAGTGTTTGGGATTTGACTTGATGAGGTCGAGAAGGGGAGTAGAGTCGGAAAATAGTTGGGCGGGTCCGTTGGGGTGGGTGCCCATCCAGACCTGCACTCTCGCGTTTTCAGTCAGATGTGCAAGGCGAACAGGATGAATAAACGTACCTCTGCATAGTAGCCCTTTTCATCGAGGGAGAAATCATCTCCGATGGCGTTCTTGCCTAGGCGAGCGACAAGGGAAGTAGAGCCTTGTTTTCCCCAGTCATAGTCTTGGATAGAACCCTTGAGACGGAAGAGGGCTTTTGGCTTTGTTGCGGACATTAATTGCGGTATTTTGTCACAACGAGAAGCCTGGAAGCTGAAGAGGACATCTTGACTTCATATTTAGGTTTATATATGCTCTTGTGGCATTAAATGTGGTGGAGACACTGGAGAGGTGTTCACGTTGAGTGACGTCGGTCTTGAGTGAGCCATCGTCCGGTCCCAAGTTATCCAGGTTTCTAGGAGCTCTCGGAACTGTGCAACATCTTGTTCAGAAAATAACGTGCGTTTCCTGTTGTTCAGAAGATAACATGCATGAAATGCACCCCTGTGGAGGAAACAGACATCGAAGGCAGCCAAAAATGGGGACAGAGAGGAATACGGTCGTCGTCGATAAAAAAGAGGCAGAGGCAAAGGAGCGCCACAAGCGCGTCGACGCCACGTCGCCCAAAAAGGAAATCCAGTATATGCCTCGAGCCTCAAGCCGCTCGACAACATTGACAACCAACACCCCCCCCCCCACTAACCAACCACCCGGCCACCTCCTTCACTCTCCTCATCTCTCAAAGTCACCAAACCGGCACTTCTCCTCTGAGGGAGAGGTTGCATGCATTCCTCGGACGTTGGAACGCACATCTCTATTCCTGTGGGAATCACTGTCGGCCTATTAGCCTCCTTTATTCAGTCTCTTGGATTGACTATTCAGCGGAAGAGTCATGTTCAGAATCAGGCGTTACCGGAGGAGTGTAGGAAGGTAGAACATCGAAGACCGTAAGTCGTCTTTCTTGTGTGAGGTTGGTATTCTTGGAGGATCCGCGTGCTGACAATGAGGCTTGTTCTGTTTCGTAGTTTGTGGCTTCTTGGGTTCGGTACGTCGTCACTTGTGTCGTTTTGCTCAAATCACTGAACACACTATGGTCCCTCCTATACAGGGATCTTCATCTCATCCAACCTCTTTGGCTCCATCTTCCAAATCGCCTCTCTCCCCGTCGTCATCCTCGCCCCCCTAGGAGCCGTCTCCCTCCTCTGGAACGCCGTCTTTGCTCGCATCCTCCTCGGAGACGCATTCTCAATATGGATGGCCCTCGGCACCCTACTCATCGCAGGCGGAGCAGTCCTGATAGCCGTATTTGGAATCGTACCCGAACCTACACACTCGTTGGAAGATCTTCTCGTTTTGTTCAGTCGACCTGCGTTCATTGCGTATTTCTCCCTCCTTGGGATCTTTACGGTGTTATGTCTTGCCATCGTACGTTTGTTCTCTCCATCCCTGTGATACCCGTTCATGGCATGGTACATGTCTCATGTTAGACTGAATTGCTCACGTGCGCTGGTAGACCCATTTACTGGAATATAATTACCAAAGGAAAGAGGGGAAGATCGCGTTACCTATAGAATCACCTCCCTTATCCCCTCTCGTCGCGCCCACAACGGCACCAAGCATCCTCACCAATGCCGCAACAGCCAACACAACCCTCGACGCCGCCCAACCCCAAACAAGCGAACGAACACCCCTATTAGACCGGAAACCATCCCGATCATCCTCGCCTTCATCCGAATCAACGTATATACCCTACACGACCTCGTCCAAGACGCCTGTCCTCCTCGCCATGTCCTATGCGTCCTTTTCCGGTATCATTTCGGGCATGTGTTTGCTTTTTGCGAAGAGTGGGGTGGAGTTGCTTGTGTTGACTATTGGAGGTGATAATCAGTTTTGGAGGTGGCAGGCTTGGGTGCTCGTTATTGGGTTGGGGATATGTGCGCTCCTGCAGCTTTGGTATATGCATAAGAGTTTGGTGCTAGCCAATCCGACGCTTGTCTGTCCTCGTAAGTGTCTTCTCAACCAGTAAACATTTGTGTTATTGACGTTTTCATCATCATTATTGACAGTTGCGTTCTGTTTCTACAACGTATCCTCCATCGTGAACGGTCTAATTTACTTTGACCAATTCTCCCTTCTCTCCACCACCCACCTCTTACTCGTCATGCTCGGAATGACGATTCTCCTCGCGGGTGTATGGATCGTATCCTTCCCCCCCAGCGGAGAATTCAGTATCGGACTCCCAGCATGGGGAGAACCTGAACCCGAAGTCCAATTAGGCGATGATGAGGAGATTCAGATTCATGAACCGTATGAAGATGAACCGTTACCGATGGTGACGCAGAGGTATTCACAGTCGAGGGAGGATGCTATGAGGGTTTCGTCTCCGCCCCCGCCTTCTCCGCCTGTACATGGGAACGAGGGGATTGGATTGGGGTTCGTTCCGAGTGAACCTGGACGAGGAAGAGGAGTAGCGAGAGGTGGATATGAGTCCCCGGCTTTGCGAATTGATACTGCTTCGGGAGGAGGGAGTAAGGTACCGAGAGTACATGGGAGGAGTCAGACAGATTCGATCTTACCTCCCGAACCTACGAGTGCACCATCACCTACGCATCCACGTCTTTCCCTCTCCCTCTCGCCTTCCCAACCCACCCATCGTCGACCACGCGCAACATCCACCATCGCACCCTCCTCTACCTCTCCTCACGCCCATCCTCACTCACACCCTTACCCTCATCACGCTTCGATAAGTGGAGGAATCGGAGGAGGGACAGCTCGACACGCGTACACTCTTCCACCCTTCGCGCCCTTATCGCCCGGAACGACACCCGGAACGACACTCACTGGATTCTCGATTGGTCTGTCACCGATGAGTCCCGGGTGGGCTTTGGTGCCTACCGAGAATGGGAGGAGGAGGAGGAGGGTGACGGGTGGTGGGTTGGTTGTTGGGCATAGTAACAGTGGTACTACTAATGGTGGTGGAAGTAATGGTGGTAGGAAGGGAAGTGTGGGAAGTGGAGAGGTGAGTGGGCCGACGGGGATGAGGAGGGTGGTGAGTGATGGGGATGTGAGTAATGCGAATATGAGTCCTGGTGCGGATACCGAGGATTGGGTGAGGGGGGATAGGGATGGGGATGGGGATAGGGACCACGAAGAATCAGACGAGCAGAGGGGAGAGTCAGACGTCGAGGCTCAAGATCAAAGTAGGTCCAGAGGGAGGTGGAAGTGGGTCAGAGGGATCTTCTCGATTCATAGGTGACGCTTTTCTGCGATCCCCCATGTTGATTTTTTTTCTTGATATACCGCATTTACGTTCAGTGTAGCACTCATTCGTGATATCCCCCTTTCCTCGCATTGTCTCTCGGTTCGGTTATTTACATTACAGCGTTTGCATTGGATCTGGACTATTTTGTAGCTAGATGTACCACAACCTTGGTGGTCCCCAGCGGGGTGCCCGGTAACCTCACGTGAGCTGACGTAAACATACCATATCGGGTAAGGCGCGTGTACTCCCCGCCAACATGCACGGTGATCGATCCCGTGTACTCTGCACTGGTAACGTTCCCCGACCCCCCGCGGCCGCGCCCTCTCGCTGCGGCCAAGCTGCCCTTAGAAGGAAACAGGAGGGTCGTACATCGTATACTCAAACCCGGCCGATCGTCCCGCCGATCATTCCCGATTTGGGTTGTGTGGTTTGGAGGCCGGCCTCTCACTGGTACTGTTGTGTGTGTGTGCGCGCGCGCGCACTGCGGGGCCGCCGCGGCGCATGGGGATAGGGGCAGAACTGATGAGATATGTAAGGTACTTAGTACAGGGGATGTAATGTGAAAAGTAATAGGGAGATAGAGTAGAGGGGACAAAAATTACAGGCACAGGCATGTAAATTGGTCAAGAAAAATGAGCAAAAATTGCGAAAAAAAAGCCGCTACCCTGAGAGATACGCGTCCGCGGCGGCCATGACCCCCTCAGCAAATACCGCGCCCTTTTTACCTTCCAAGGCGCCGCTGAAGCCTCGAGGAGTGTACCGCGGCTCGTATTTTTCATGGATGAACTTGAGGGCGAGGTGGATGTCCCAGCGATGCCTTTTCTCGAGTTTCTGAATCAACTCGACAACGCGCATGCGGCGGCTTGCACTGGTCTTGATTGAGGCCGTATTCCGCTTCCACTTTGCGCCCCAGACTTCGTTCATGAAGCGCACGGGGAGGTATGCGCCGATCCCCTCCGCAAACTCGGTCCAGATATCCATGATGGCGTTGACGGGTTGGAATCGATAGACGGGCACCCATTGCGAGCCTTCGAACGTCCACTCGGGGTGTTGCTGGAGCCTGGCTTGCCAATGGGGATAGCGGCCGAGTAGTTCATTCCATTTTCGGGCCTCGGGAGTCTCCGCGGCGACAGTGGTGGGGGCAGATGATGGCAACACGGGGAACGGCAAAGCACAAGCAGTTGGGGTCCCAACGGACACATTGAACGCACCAGACGAGGACACAGAGGCGAAGGGGCCAGGAGGGGCTACGGGGACATCGCAGGGTACCGGAGATGTGGTTGCAGCGGTATCGGCGGCACTTGCAGCAGCTGACATGCCAGAAATGTCGGGGGAAGTTGCTGCTGGCGTCACGAGATTGATAGTAACGGACGAGTTGATGGGATTGATGACAGTGCCTTGGCCAAGCTTGCTTGCTGCATTCGACAAGTGCGGGAGCGCGGCGGCGGGCAACTGAGATGTGGTCGGTGAGGGGAGAAATGGGTCGAATGGGGATCCTGTGTGGAGAGGCAGTGGAGGGGGCCTTGTAGGACACTGCAGCTGCTCAACGGGTACAGGAGGCATTGCTGCAGGCGGCAGAGTGACTATCGGTATCAGGAACAATGTCTCGATCAGAAGGCCAGGTCTATCAGATGGGGATGGACTTGCCTGTTGCAGTCTTGCGCTTGCGAGATGAGCGAGACACTTTGAGATCCTCTTTCATGGCTTCAACGGAACTGAGGAACTTGTCCGTGATGTCACTCATGCCTGCTTGGTAAGACTGTTCGAATTGACGTCGATGCTCTGCATTCTCGATATTCATCTTGACAAGAAGGCCTTGAAATGTCTGCGCATACTGTTCCGGAAGAGACCGCAGTGCTATCTCAGCACTCTTCTCCGCCGCACGTACCGTCTCAACAGCTGAGGTGGCAAAAGCATGGAAGAGGGGTGTGTCGAAGGGGGCATATCTGAAGATGAGTGCATGAGGGGTGCTCGTGTATGCAAGCGCAAGATCTTGGAGGATGACGCGACGGAACCACCGCAATACGCTCAGGAAATGGACGAGGGCGATGTCCTTGTAGAGGTGATTCAAGGACTGTCGGTATTGTAGCTTCTGCATCTCGTCCTCGATCCAAGGGAAGATGGCCGATTCGAGGGCCGGCGGAGGTTCTGGAGTTCATAATCAGTGGAGGAACAGGTATCGCAGCACAAAAGCAAGCTTACCGAGTGCATCGCGAGTGAGCTGATAAGTCTCTGGCTTCCGAGAGTTGAACATTGCCGCCCCTATCAGAGCCTCAACGGGGAGCTGACGCTCATAGCAAGAGCGATAGGAGCCACTCTCACTCCAGCCTCCCAATGCTTTCGTGTCGCTTGCAGATGCGCCATGACTGCGGCTTGTCTGAGCTGCGAAGGGGCGGCCGGCATGTGTAACCTTCGTGATGATGACGTTGTGGGTGCTATGCATTCGATTGACATGCCTGCGATGATCTAACAGCATGTGTCAGCATGGCAACGGCAAAGGGAGCAGTGAGAGGTACTTACTCTCATATGACATCTCGGAGGTTATGTCGGAGGCATAAAAGATGTGATACTTGTACCAATCGCGACGGCCATACTCGCCCCAGGAACGGTCAGTGAGGTCAGGAGCAAATTCAGGTACAGGTTGCTTCAAAATGTGAAAATGAGCAAATAAAAGGAGCGCGAGTGCTCCGACTGAACAAAGCGAAGGATCACGATGGCGAAGGGCGCCGAACTCATCTGTGCGACCATTCTGATTGTTCTTGGCATTGTCAGCATAGAAGACAAGTGCCTGTGGACGACAACAGATCAATGTAAGCCAACGATGTGCGCAAAAGGCATGGCAAGAGTAAGCATACGCACCGGGACCATATGACCCAGCTTGATATCGTGTATAGGAATCTGGCGGAGGCCGAGGTCTGACCACAGAAGACTACGCGAGCTATCACCTCGAAAGGCCGTCGACGTTGAGATAAGTACCATGGCCCAGTTTCGAAGTGCTGTGAATAGCTTGCGGTCGCCGGACATCAGGGAGAGGAACTCTACGGCGAGGTCTCAAAGCTGAGTGTTGTTGTAAGTATCTAAGACGGAAAGTCAGTCGCAAGTTGGGTTTGGCAGGTATAATCTTACCTGCAGTGGTCCCTGCTGCCTTGAGAACTTGCGCTTGTTCAATGCGTTTCGGCTCATTGTGCTTTGCCGCATTTTCAAACGCCCGAACACGGTTATCGGTCCGTAAGGGGACCTGTGCGTCTCTATCGGCCTTGTACAGATGAGCGTTCTCGCTGCGGTGGGATTCGAGGGCCGAGATGGCCTGCGCAATTGCAGACTTCCCAACAGTGGTGCCTTCCAGTGATTCATCGGAACCACGCTTGCGCTATCAGACAGGAACGTCAGCCACATATGTTGGCAGGAAGCAGAGAGAGACAGACCTTAGGGCGAGATATTTCATGCTGCAGAAACATGGCAACCTTTGCGGCCGTGATTGGTTCAGCAGGGATGGGAATGCGAGCAGGGTTCTTCTCATTTTCTTCCTGTTGGTATAGGCTCCACCAGGTCATGTAGTTCCTCACATGTCGGGCATATGATTTGCTTGTACCCTTGTCACTCTGCTGCTGTTCAACTATCTCACGGCGGACGTTGTGCGAGGCCAGCTCTAAGTCTGCGAGCGAAGCCTGGAGCGTGCCATGCATGGTTGCCAACGACGAATCAGGCAGAGCTGCCGTCAGCGGGCCCGAGGAAGGCAGCAATGCGGAGGGGAGGAGTGATAGACATCCGCCAGGAGCCGGCGGCGATGGATCCACACCATCTGTAAAGAACTCCAAGTGCGCCGGCATAAGCGGGCCCGAGGAAGATGGTAACGCGGAGGGGAGGAGCGATAGAGGTGCGGCAGGAGCCGGCGATGAATCCACCCCATCTGTAAAAAACTCCGAGTGCGCCGGCGTCGAGAAACATCTGTTGAGCTGCTCGAGAGGGCGCGAGATCAAGTTGCAGTCGAGTGGCTGCACCGACTGCTCCCGTTCGAAGCGCGCGCGCTTTCGCGACAACGGGGAGGCCGGAAACGAAGGTGGTGTACTGAAAGAATACCCGGCGTCCATATGAGACTCTACAAATGAAAAAAGACACAGCAAATGTTCAGAGAAATGTCTCAAGCCCGAACCATGAATGCAACTAACATACCGGGGAGAGGGAGGGCTACCAAGGCCTGTTGCGGCACCGCCACTTCAGCGGTGAGGTTAACTTCGTTCAAGAGACGCACGAAGACGTGAAAATGGTGGTAGATGCTGCAAGGGTTGGAAAGCGCACGAAAATGGCCGCCTCTGAACTGGCTGACTCTGCTGAGAGGTCTGACCTTGCCAAGTTCTGGTTCTGACTCGGAAAGGTCAGCCGCGTCGTCAAGCGTGCACAAAAATAGACATTACCAACAAGTTCCAAAAAAGAAGCAGACTCAGGGTCTGCAGAACCGTCACGCGAAGCAAGCCGGCTACCAAAGACGACAGGGGCAAAAGTTGCTCTTGAAGAGGTCGGCGTGAAACAAGTAAAAAATGTTAAGATAATGAGATAAATAGCTTTATTGTAGCAGCATACGACCCCGCAGATGTCACAGACAGGGCAGAGGCCCGTAAGGGCGAGGGAGAGCACCTCAACGTCGAGCGTAGGGGCGGCCAGGGCTTGAGCGCCCGCGTAGCAGACTCAGATCTCTGCCTGCTGAAGCTCTTGCCGCATTTGGTGACCGATCGCCGCTTAAGGAAATATATCGTGTATGGTCGTGGTGACCTCGCCTGCCTTACGCGGGGGGTTACCAGCAACGTTACCAGTGGGGCTGAGTCAGCTCTGGTAATGGGGGGTATACTCTATATACATTCAGGTTACACGGGCGGACAGTCCCGTCAACGCAAAGTTGATTTAGGGATTTTCATGTAGTTTTCATAAGAAAATCATCACGTTTTCACAAACGTATCACAAGAAAATCATCAAATTATCAAAACCTAAGTTTGACGGAAACATGAAAACTCGCCTATCTCTTAGATCAGCGCTCAGCGGCCGCCGGAGTCGAGATCAACGCGCCAAGAGAGCAAAAAAAATGCACCCGGTGCAACTCGAACCGCGAGCACTCGGGTTTGCAAACAACGTATAATCCAAGCGCAGCCTTAACCACTCGGCCACCTCGCCACTAACAGGTATGTACATTTTTGAGCCATATAGAGAACATGCCTTCCTGCCTTCATGAAATATTCTCAGTAACACGCTCATTTCAGCATTCAATATTCGTCAATGCATCATATTTTGCATCACATTTGAGTATCAAAAAATGCGTAAACATTATGCACATATACTTGAGTCTCACTCAGTGCGTTCCAATCTGAAGGTACGGTAGATGAAAATGTGCCAGTGAGGCTTGAGTCCGAGTGCTGTGAAAGGGGAGTGACCAAAATTGTTGCTAAGTCCAGTTACCCATATAGGCAGGCGACTGCGTGTGGTCATCATCATAATGTACATTTCTTTGGCAAAGCCAATGTGGCTGAGTGGTATGGGATAGGTCGGTGTTACTTAGGAGTTTGTTGGATTTGTCTCGAAGCGCGGGTTCGATTTGCGCTGGTCGTATTTTTTCTTTTATTGCTCGGTGTTATCTTGCCAAGCGCTTTGATATGATCACCGGTAATCTTTACGTGATGGGAGAATTTTCATGTTTCCGTCACACTTAGGTTTTGATAATTTTATGATTTTCTCTTGAAAACTACATGAAAATCCCTGAATCATATCTGCGTTGACGGGACTGTCCGCCCGTGTACCACCCCTGGACGTCAGACGGAGGGTCTCGAACGCCAGGCATGTGTATGAAGGTGAAGAGCGACGTTAATTATGAATGTCAGGATGTGACGGAGATATGAGTGTTCCGTCTCGAGGGCGTCGGACGGAAATAAGGGGTATGTAGCAGGTATTTTCGACATTTCAAAAAAATGGACGGAGAGGTGTATTTGCAATGCAGAGGATACGTACCTAGTTGCTAGGCGGGCATGTCGGCGGTCGGTAGCAGAATGTAGATATATGACTCTGGGAGCCATCTCATTTGACGAGCTTCTGGCCGGGGAAAGTCGCGCAAAGCGAAGTGCGTGTGTGTTTACGGTAGCACACGGGCAAGACAGCCGCGACGAGTTTCAGAGGGCGGGATGCCCTCTCGTTGTCGGTCTCGCACCTGATGTGGCCGCCGCCGTGCCAGACGACGGCGAGGGTGGCAAGGACGGTGGCCGAACGGGGCCAAGGACGCATTACGTACGAAACATTCTGGGGGGCGCGTGATGATGGCATGGAAACCCGGGCGCGAAGTTCCAGCGGAAGGTTCTGCGGCGCGGGAGGGTTATATCCGCGAAGGGGGTTCGATGATCGGCCATCAAATTTCGCGACGCGACGCGGGTGGACGCGCTCGCCCTGCGCACTGTCTGCTCGCTGTGTCGGACGACGGCGAAGGGGGGATGGGTGGCGACGGCGACGGTGGGGGGCGCGTTGCTACCCCGGGAATGATAGTTGTTTTAGATGAACAAAAGCGCGAGGCGACAGGGGTCGGTGTGGCTGGGAGACGGGTCGGGTAAGGGAAAAGCGATTTCGCATGGGGTGAGAGAAAAGGAGATGTGCTGGCCTGGCTTTCGCTTTCGCCGCTGCCTTCTGGCGTGCGCCCCACTCTCCTTCATTTCCTAGATAGCCTCCCCTTTTCCTTGGTAGATAGGCCAGGAGATAGACTCCTTTTCGATAGGCTCCCTTTCGATAGCCTTCCTGCTGCTCGCTTTGCTCCTTTTGTCTGCGCCATGTCCTCCCATGGTCGCTCGCGGCCCCTTGCGCCCGTCACGCCTCTTTCGGTAGCAGCCTCTCCCCGCGCAGTGAGCGACAGCAAGGGCAAGACGTCCTGGGCCGAGGAGGAACTCGACTCTGCACCCCGCCCCCTCGTCTCCTCCGCCTCCCTCGTCCGCAAGCAGACACAAAAGTCTAACCTCTCCCTCCGCTCCACCTCATCCAACTTCCCCAACAGGCCAGACACCGCTGCCTCCGCCGCCTCCTCGCGTCCACCCAGCGCCCGCCAGAACAGGCCCATCCCCGCCCCCGACCCCATCATCACCATCTCTGCAAACGCATCTCGCTCAGACAACGCTGACGACTCCCTCCTCGACGACGACGCTGACGGCGACTACGTGACCGTCGACGTCCCGGACGGCGCAGAACACCCCGCGCCCAGGGACAAGGCGTCTCGCGTCTTGGGAATCAGGCACCGCAGGAGTATGGAACCCATCCCCGCTTCCAACCGTGCCTCCATGGCATCTGCTCGCTCTGCCCCCGCCCAGTCCACAAACCCGCCCCAGCAGTCCTCGGGTCCCACCTTGCCATTGGCCTCGCTCTACGTCGTCTCTGGCCTCCCAAAGAGCCCGCACACATGGACGCTCGCGGACCCCGACTCGGTCCTGGGTTTGCACCACACAGAAGGCGCCGTTGGCAGATGGTGGAGGCCAGAGGTCCTCGGCAGCACCGTCAGTCCCGGTGCAGGTGGGGGCAAGAAGAAGCGCAAGGGCAAGACGGAGGACAGCAGCACCGTCTTTAGCAGCTCGGGGCACCTCAGCAAGCAGGAGGTCGGAAAGATGCTCTCCAAAGCTCTCAAGGTGCGTTCCATTCTTTATACAAAAACAAAACACCGCTCAAATTCCCCTCTAGCTGTCATTCACCCGCGAAGTCGAGATCATCGCTTCGACACTGCAACCCGCGTCGACCGTGCACACCTTCACCTTCACCCTTCCAGCCCCTTCAACCCCGCTCGCCCCCAGCGCGTCTACCGATATGCTCAGAGCCTCCGTGCTCACTTCAAACACAGACCCCCGTTCGTCGGTCCTCACATTCCCTTATCCTTACGCAGACGATCCCTTCTCCCGCCATGCGCGTCCTTCTTCTGCTTTCCTCGGCCCTTCATCTGCTCTGCTCTCCCCGCATGGACACACCCCCGGTGGAGGCGCTTCTTCAAGTATGAAGGATCCGCTCATGGGGAGCAGCAGTAGCAACAATATTACCTACCACGGTGTCTGCTTGACCGTGTGGTCTCATGCGGACGCTGAGCGTACCGCTGCGATCCGTCGTACCCTCGAAGCCTCAAGAGCTCGCAAAGAATCTGGTCAGTCTCTCGTTTCGCGAGGCAAGAGCTCGCACGGTAGCGTTGGTCCCGGTGATCCCACCGCTCAAGCCCGGAGGCGTGCTCGTATGAGTGCCAAGGGGCCTTGGGGAGGGGCCGGCACCGATGTCGAGACTGACTTGGATGCCGAAACTGATGCAGAGGGCGGCGCGATTAGTGAGAGCGATTATGAGGTGGCGAGTACAGTCGGCCACGGGCCTGGCGAGAGCACTCTGTTCTTGCCTGGTGATACCGTCTTTTGGTTGCCCTATGCGCTCAGTAAGTTTGTTATTCGAAACTCAGCGCATATAGCTGATTTTTCTCTCGTTTAGCTCTCGTCTCTCGGTTCCCCATCTACGATCTCATGCGAGACTACCTCACCCTCTCCTGGGCTCGTTTCTCCAAAGACGTCCAATCGCATACTCTCCAAATCAGCAAGATCCTCTCCCACCCTGCCCCACGTCCCGGTGAACTCGTCCGTCTCGACGCGTCTTCTGCCCCTAATTCTCAGAGCGGCAGTCTCGCTGGAGGACACGCGTCCGAGACGAGCTTGGAAGTCGTTTCGAGGTTCCCGGGAGGATTGGATTTCGGACGTGGATTGGTCGATGTGAATTTTACGATGTGGCCGCTCTTCAAGTGTTTGAACATTGATAATATCCTCACTATATGCGAGGTTCGCGTCCTTCTCCTCCTCCTTTCTATACATACCATACTCACGCGTTTGCTGTAGATCGCATTATCCCCTACAGGCCGTATCCTCTTCTTCTCCCGACACCCCGCCATGCTCGGTATCGCCGTCATGACCATCAAGTACCTCGTCGAGTTGCGCGGGTGGAACGGAGTCGCGCTCAACGCCGTACACGCTCGCGATGCTAGGATTTACATTGACGATCCTGGTCCGTGGATCATGGGTCTTGCGACGGAGATGAGATATGCCGTTAGGCCCCCGCCGGAAGTGTGTGTTGTTGATTTGTGCGTATCTTTCATTCTTGGTTCTTGGTTCTTTGGTTTTGTCGTTCGCGACACCGCCTCGGATTTCATGGTCTCTCTCGATGACGATGATCCATCATGGGAGGTTATTCTTATCGATGACGGATGCTGCTGTTTTGATCCCGAGCTTGTTGAATTTGACTGATTGACGTTTTTGCGTTTTCGGTGCGTAGGGATATTAATTATTTGAGTTGTCCTGCGCCGCCGCCTGGGATCGTCTCGACGAAGCAGCAGCGTGATAAGTATCGGCAACGGTTGCTTGCTGCGTTTGAGCCTCATTACCATCCGGACCATTGTGTCCCCAGGTACGTCTAACGCTTTGTCTTGACGTGATCCCCGTCTGATAATCCTCCGCAGCGAATTCAAAGAAGCCTTCCCCGCAGGCCGGTTCCGCCCCGTATGCAAGATCCAAGCCAAACGCGGCGCAGCGTCCACAGCCGTCGCAGACATGATCAAACCCCCCGAATGGTGGCACTCGACTCGAATCATCCAAGCATTCGACAGCGTCCTTCAGGACAAACTCAAGAAACCCTCCCTTCTCAAACGGATCAGTTCCTTCGGGACCGTCCGACCTCCACCTCGACTTACCCCCGCCGAACAGCTCATCCAGCTCTCGATTCGGAAACGGGCGACTGCGTTCGTGGATGCGAGGGACGATTTGGAGACGAAGATTGGGAGGTTGAGTAGGAGGTTGAATTTCTTGATGACGGAGAGTGATCTTTGGAGGGATAAGTTTGTGACGTTTGAACAGTATGCGGAGAAGTTGAGTGTGGAGGCTAGTGAGTTGAGGTCGAAGATTAATAAGGAGCAGAGAGAGACGAAGAGGTTGTCGAGTATGGTTACTATGACTGCCGCTGAGAAGGCCAAGTTGCAAGACAGTGAGTTGACCTCTTCCATTTTTCTTTGCGTTTTATGACGGCTCATCATGTGACCTTTTTCCAGAATTGAAAGAGACGGAAGTTGCACACAAGGAGGCCTTGCTCGAGTTGCAAAAGATGAAGGACACGATGGAAAAGATGGAAGAAGAGCGTGCAGAGATGATTGCAGAAGTCGAAGCTCAGATCGAACGAGCTTTGGCATCCATGGCCGTCGACATGGACGAATCCGACTACGGCTCTTCCCGTCCTAGCTCTCGCATGTCTTCCCGCTCCGCACCCAGCACCCTCCGTCGTCGTCCCAGCGACTCTCACGCTCGTCCCTTACGCTCGTTCAGTACCGAATCTACCTTGGCCGAAGCGTACTCGAGTGGAGACTTGAAAGATGAGGATATACTCA
The DNA here is from genome assembly GCA_022160315.1 of Panus rudis PR-1116 ss-1. Lineage (NCBI taxonomy): Eukaryota > Fungi > Basidiomycota > Agaricomycetes > Polyporales > Panaceae > Panus > Panus rudis. The sequence goes on from MU275295.1 coordinate 34,728, forward strand.
AGAGTCCTCAGAGGCGCACGAGCACTGTTCAAGAGGTGGACGAGGAAGAGGAGGAGTTGGCGCCTACTAGGAAGAAGAGGTTCTCTGCTAATGGCCCTGGGTCCGCTCAAGATGGGATGATGGCTGTTGACGAGGGTATCAGTCAGAAGAGCGATAAGATCGCTCAGAAGGTCTTGCAGATCCAGCGGAAGCTCGAGACTGCACTCGCTGCTGATGCTCAACGTCGCTCTCTTGAGAGTCATGCGAGCGAGAGCGAGTTTTCGGAGAGTACGACTCGGTCTGCGCCTGGTGGACGACGTCGTCGGCATCATGGTCATAGCAGTAGGACTTCGAGCACTAGTAGGTCTGCTACTGCTGAAAAATTGAGGAGCCTCGCTGCTTCTCCTACGGGTCCTACTACGGGTGGACGGAACACTCCTGTCAAACATTCCAAGCGCAAGTCCGAGGATATCAAGCCTGTTCCTCCCCCGGAGAAAGAGAAGGAGGAGGAGAAAAATACTATCTTCCCTGCTTCCCCTGTGAAGAGTAGCAGTGAGGATAGTCAGGCTGAGGAACATACCCTCAAGCTCCCCGGGTTACGCAAGATCCCTTCGAACGTTTCGATCGGTGCTACCCGCCCTACTTCTCCCTCCGTCAACACCCCGGTCACACCCTCCCTGACCACCGGCGCAGCCACGACCGACGACGAAGACACCGACTTCCAAAGCGCGTACTCTACCAGTCCCAGAGAGAGTCAAGGAAGCTTCGAGAATTTCGCAGTGAAGAATCACGACGAGGTGGATAGTGAGAGTTCTACGCCTACCCGTGCTGCTGCTGCTGTTCAGGAAGATCATTTGGGGGAGTTTGGAAGGACGTCGAGGGATCGTGCGTCTAGTACTGCTACGGCGAAAGCGAAAGATACCAAGAGTATGCGTGTCAGTCAGGATACTGTGATGACCGCTACTCCCGTCGCGTCTCGTTGAGTCCGTCCACCCTTTTTTTATCACCCCATTACTTGTTTGTTTGTAATCCCCCCGTGTTCCCTTAAAAATCCTCCCCCCTTCCCCTCTTTGTTTTCCCCTCCGTGTAGAGTGATACCTTTCATACGTTCCCTCATTTCCACCCGTATATCTTTATCCATCAGTTTATGTTTTATCTTCATCTCTTTCCTCCCTCTTGCTTACCCATTCGCGATCTATATATCCCCATCCCATCTCTCGTCCCGTCCGTTCGTTTTCCCTCCCCCTCCTTTCTTATCCCCCCTTACCCCTACATATAAACTCACCTACAACAATCCCATATACAGCCCAACCCCGCCCCACAGTTACCAAGGTCTTGGTTAATCTTTTTTGTTTCGTTTCGTTCAGTTTCTCTTCACACAACCGGAAGTGGTAGTGGTACACAACTATGCATCATCTGTCGTTTGTTGGATAACGCCGAGTGTTTTTTTTTCTGTTTTTTACAAGCTTCTATACAACGATATTATTAGATATTCTAGCAATACATATCCAGTATTTCTTCACACAACAAAGTATATTGTCCGACGATGTGATGAGGGGTGGAAGAAGCGATGGTAATGGTGGGGGTGGGGGTGGTAAGTAGAGTAGGATATAAACAAACCCCAATCAGTCCATCCTGCGACGAGCATTGAACGCTTTGACGACTTTGGCTACTTGGCCAAAGAACCAGTTCTGAGCAGATTTCTCGGGGATGATAACAAACTTGTCATGCTCCTTGCCAGCTTTATGCGCGAATCGGATTCCGGTATCTTCGATCGTCACACCCTGAACCTGCGTGAACGGAAGCTCCCATTCGAGACGCAGTTTGTTTGACCAGAAGGATATGACGCGGGTCGTTGTCAGGAGTACGACGTTGTCGCTCCCGGGTATGTCTGCAGTGATCGTTAGGCTGGATGTGCGAGACTGAGAAAGGGAGAATATGCTTACTGATGTGCGCGACGTAGAATTCATTCCTGTATGCGCCGTTGTTTAGATCTTTCAGCCAGTATTGACCCAGAGCTTCTCGTTCGGAATACGGCTACAAAGAGTGTCATTCCAAGGCAGAAGATACGAATGCCACTATCATGCTTACGACGAGAACACCATCCGAAGGAATATGTCGAGGCTTGCAAGATGGTCAGCGAGAAGAAACCTTGACATCAGTTATGTGGAACTCACCAGTCTGACACGGTCGCGTTCAGGCTTGTCGAATACCGTAGTAGTGTTCCGGATACCTGCGATAAGGGTCATTCAGCCAAGATCGACAATACGTAGCAGTACGCCTTACCTTCACCAACGTTTGCCGCAAGGTCGAACACGCCCACAACCGGCTTCGTGATTGCACTGCTTCGAACATCAGAATCATGGACAAGTATCTGCAAAGGATATCGACGTACCCGACCAGTCCCTTGCCAACGCCCTTGAAGAATCCTTTGGCTCCTTCCGATTCTGCGCCTTCCAGAGGTTTTAGCTTAAATATATGTCAGTTCATGCAAGCCGCAGAGAATTAGAGAGTACAAACCACTACGCCCTCGACGCCGCTAGCAATACTGTTCGCGAACGCTTCCGCTCCAGCAGCGACTCCATATCTAGATGAAAATATTAGAGCAAGGAACACCATAAGGCGTTGAGGCAGCTTACATCGCGTGTCGCGGTTTGTTCCGTCTTTGTGCCATTCTCCTTTGCGCTTGGTACTCGGAATCGAACGTCGCCGCGGAAAGGCCTGTGCCCGATTGTGAGCAATGCCACTATATAAATCAGATGCTTTGCCTCACCTTTGCCAACACTGCTTGTGATTTTGGTAAAGCTGTCAGAGAACCCGAAGACAGTTTTCTTGACGAAGCTCGCGGCGCCCTGGAAGAATGGTCAACCAAGAATGGCCGTTAAGGGGAAACCAGCTTACCTTTGCAATGCCGATACCAAGCTCCCGGTTTCCATGCATAACAGCACCGTTGAACGGCTCGTAGAAGATATCCTTGACGCCAGAGCTGACATTGGTGAAGAGACCGACGGGGTTGCCAATGAAATTGGCAGAACCGAGGATACGATATACTTGCCGCAGGACCTCTTGTCGGTAGTGATAAGTGATACGCTCTTGGAGTTCTGGCAACCTCAGACGCATATCCTTGATTGCCAGTGCATTCATCTCTAGAGCGGCGTCGTTGATATTGCCAACGGCCATTGTGATGGCGTTGAGAACCACCGCGATTGGATTGTGAATGCTGAGCCTGATTGCAGCGTCAGTATATGCGGAGGGTGTGTCTCATGATGTCGAGCTCACTTTTCATCGCTATTGACCCTTTCAGTACGCATGAAAGAGATGGTCAATTTGATCGGCTGTAACTCCAGGACCTCAAAGTAGTAATCATCTCCTTCTGACGACGCCTCAGGTTCCACGATCTCTTCGGGTTGTTGAATCAACACACTGAGAGCGAATTCAACACGTGACCTGCGGAGACAAACTCATGGATACGCACTCTGCCTGGGTATCATCCCACGATGCACCTTTCACCTTCGTGAGGTCATATAACGCAAACAAGAAATCCTCATCGGCCTCGACAGTCAATGCTTGCAGAAGGATAGAGCAGTACTTCACAAACAGCACACCGTGCTCTGTTCCACAAGATTAGCAACGGTCACTTTCCCGGGAGATCATCCATACCTTGATCCTTCAACCAAATGACTGATGCTTGAATAGTAGGAAGAGACGCGACATTTGCGTCCTTGGGTATTGGAGTAGGCTGCAGTACGACCGGGAAAAGGGCTTCATGTAACTGGTTGTCGATCTGAAGACTGCCACATGAGACATTGATAGCCTGTGCCACCGGGTTGTTCGAATATTCGACACGGAGTCCATTTGCCGACAGATATACGACCTCAACCATCTTCCGGTTGATCAACGATACACCAATACCTTCCAGATCCACGTTGAAGGTGAAAAGGGGCGCAACTTCTTCTTGCACAGCTTCGAACGCCTCTTGGCTGCTACTGACTGAGTCTTGACGAGCCAACGAGGCAGTGTTGCGCTTCCTTGGTTTGTACAAGCTGACCTCAGGATTATAGTTAGTTATTCGCAGAACTTGCTTGTGCCCGTCGGCTCGCACGTCCAGTGACACAATGCGGGTACCGTCACGTGCCTGCAGAATCGGTACGTCTAAATATCTGAAAGACGGGGAAGGGGAACCATTACATACCGGGAATCTGAAAGGGAGTAGGTCTCCAATCTCCATGATATCCACGGCGCGTCGAACATTATTCACAGACAGCACAAGCTTCTTGTCTCTCCCGGCAGGGTAGTCCCACGCATAGTCGAGACTGCTCCTTCTCGTCACAGTGTATTGTTTGAGTGACGACGGAGTGGGCTGCCCATCTGGGTGCTCCATGTCCTATGAAGTCTCAGCACACTGCGGGCACCATGGAAATGTATACTTACTGTTTGATACACATTGAATGAGTAGTCGCTCTCGTTCTCGATTGTGAAAGGCCATCCTTCTGTTGCGGCGGATATTACGACGAAGATAGTCGGGCCACCTAACTTCACTTCGGCCTTCATCAACTGGACGGTGGGATGATCGCCTGGAGTCTCCATGCGGAAGTGGACGGAGCCGATGTCTTCAATGTTGATGGGCGCAGACCTGCATAAAATTCAATAGTAAGCATCTTAGTACATGCTGTCGAGATCAGTCTCACCATCGTGCATTGAGTCCCGGGAAAGCAAATCTGAGTAGCTTCTCATCCGTCATTCGCATGATGTGTAACGGTGCTCGTTCGTTGGGTGAAAGGGTCGCTCGACCACGAGGAGGCACACCATGCTCACGGAAGGTGATTGTTTCGTTGGAGGCATTTCGCACGATAAATCGTGGGGCGAGAGTGATGACTTTGGTCAACTTGTACTTGCCGAGGCCTTCAGACCATGAAAGACCGACATGTACTTCTTCAGCCTTTTGAGACTGTACAGGCATCACGAGCCTCGTTTCTGCTGATGGTGCTTCCAAACTTATGGACTGACAGGAAGTCAGCTCAAATTGCATATGGATTGGCATAGCTCATACCTGCGACCACGTGGACTCCGCAACTTTGAATACAAAATCCCTGCCCTGTGGGTTGGAATGTGACAACACTGTAGTTGCGTCAGAGAATAGTAAGATAACAATGAACTGAAGTACACGCACTGAACGGCGTGGGTTGCATGAGAGACTCTATGGTTAGGGTAATAATCAGTGAACGGAGACCATTCGCAATTACCGGGTCACCTACCAGGACGAGTATCACCCGCTACTTCCTGTGCACCACCTAAACGAGCTGGTCTGGTCGGTCTGACGGCAAACGGCAGACCAGTTTTGTTGATGACGAGGTAAGGAGTATATATCTGGACTTTGAAGCACCCTCCGGAGTCAGGGTACCGTCTGTAGAGTGTGAATATCGGTGAGTTGGTAGGAATTACTTTCGACATACACATAATTCAGTTTCAGATCCAGTTTTCGGTCCTTATCGTCACGTAAGGTCAGGCGATTTTCAATGTCGAAGTCGGCACTGCCATCGGTATTGATGATCGCAAAGTCGCTGGGTTTGAAGACTGAGGAGGACATGAGTCTATGGCGGCGCATGAAAAAGAGAAGAACAGAAACGAAGACTGACCCGTGTCTTGAACCTTGACGTTCAGCAGAACCAGATGTCGTAGCTCCACGGAGTGAACCGGCATAATACCACCTTTGCGGAGGTAACTTCTCCAATTTTGATCTGTGTCTTTGTCGTATATTCTGTACTCAATGTTATACGGAAGGAGATTCTCCAGCTCAATTGGTGCGCGCAGCCGAAGCGTGATTTTAGGGTATTTTCTGGAATCGTATCAGCTACATATCGGGAAGTTGAACATAAAACATACCGAGCCTGCAAATCGCTGACATCCGTGTCGACCCATCCTTGGAAACGGAAGGCTGCCTCATTCGGGTCGCCGTGAGGACAGCGAATGGTAAAACTACGCTTGGAGACCAAATCTTCCCAACGAATGGCTGATGACCACTTGTAACCGAATCCCTCTGAAGCACGATTCAACATCAATATATATGCGGTAAGATCTATCCATACGTACGATCAGGTTGTATCCTCACCCTGTTCTGACTAACAGCTTCGATCGGCAGCGCATAGTCTTGTCCAGGTGCTGCAGCCTTTTGTCAGCACAGGAAAGTGCGCGATGCCGACTACAACTTACCAATTTTCTCAAGTGCATGAACCGGCTGTCCAGATTCATCAACCAGCGTGACCTCGACAGGGTATAGAGTGTCGTTCACAACTCTATATGTCGAGCGGAGGGTGACGATCTTCACGTTATCTTGTACTTTAACTTCGCACAACAGACGATGCGCATATTTCTCTGTTCGAGGGCGAAGTGAGAATGCATATTCTCCCTCCCTATCGACTGGTATGCTGCGAAGATGTTCCCACTGCTTGCCAACAATCTGCAAACCAATGCTGTGATGTCCTGTGGAGGAGACATGCTAACAAGGAACTAATTGAGTTCTCTCCGATTCGTTGCAGGATATATGCCATTACCTCTCTCATTGTCTTCCAGTCATCAAATCTCCAGTCAATAGTTCTACCATGTGGAACTTGAACGCCAGATCCGTCGAGGTTAGTATGTCCCTCCAGGTCGGACCAAACATAGACGGGGTAACCAGTGCGATTCCGGATACGATACGGTGCATTGCTTCCTCGTGAGGCCTTCAGTACATGTTCACCTTCTTGCTGGATTAACTTAATCGTGGCCAAAGCTTGTTCTACGAATGTCGTGCTCAAGTTGGCGTTAAGACGATCACGTGAGGTCAATGTAGCGGTAAGGCCTCCGGTAGCACCTTCCCTCGAAACCTAGAAGGATTTAGCCAAGTATACACAGTTAATAGTAGCATAACATACTGCTGCGCTGAAGGACCATGGATCTATCACTGCAGAGGGATTAGTAGGATGTCTCAAGGAAGGATTGTCTGCTTACGAGGTTCCCAATGCGAGTTGGTCAAATTCCAGTAGCTCAAATGTACAGATACCGTAGTGGTAGCATGTAGCTATGCAGTCCTGTCAGTAAAAGGTCCTTTGTTGATGAGAACGACCATACCTCTCCGGACCAATCTCGCGCGCCGATCTCAAACGGCAATATCTTCAAATGAAGCATGGGTTGCTCGTGCAAATCACCTATCAGGATGAGTCTAAATCCATCCATGGAACCTTTCATCTTTACAATACTCAGTGCGGTTCAGTGAGAGGACATGCGTACTAACCTGCTCCTTCGATGTCAGTACCTTTGCGTGACCAACAGGTTGTACAGATGCTCTCTTGGATGACGCGCGTATGGTCATAGTGCCCTTGTCATGTCCTGACTGCTGGACGGCGTTGCTCGACGCTGAACCTGACGAGGCCACCGACTTTCCGTAGAGATCAATAGCCTTGTTCACGATAGTCATGATAAGATTGATGTCACGGTAGGAGGCACGGAAGACAACGGGTTTGATGGACCATTCTATACTCATCATTTGTTGGGATGCGGTTGAACGAGAGTCCAGCGAGAACGTCAAGTCTACATCGTCCATAAATCGGACATCCTCTGATGATTTACCCATGCGGGTCAGTGACATGCCGAGTCTTTCGACACTCAGTGCCAATATGCCCTGCGTTGGTCGAGAATTTAGCGACAAACTCTGCTACGGACCGATAACAAAGTAGTACTCGCCTGTTGCGACATGAGGATTTGTTTGACTGACAGCCTGATCGCCTGGGACTCGGTATTTGTGTCGTCCTCCAAGATACATATTGAGGCGTCGTGTAGATCCAGGCGGAAGTTTGTAGTGTTTGTCTCTGAGGAACTGGCTGTTTGTAGTTCGGCCTCCGTTGTATCCGTAGAATCCGGGGTGGTCGTCTGAGGAGGGAATGGACTCATGAAGAAATCTAGCAAGGCGATGACAGGTTCCACTGCAAGAATGACTTGCGGTGAATCAACCGTTACAATGGCTAGGGAGGATTTGTCTGCGCCACCGGACGCAGTGTAGAGTATCATTACTTGATTTCGCTTGTGTTGGGCCGCGGGGATAATCTCCCTGAATTTGGAGTTGCCGGGACGAGTATTGCTCATGGTGAACGACTTGAGGATGACCTCGGTTTCCAGCGCCCCGTCCGAAAGCATCTTTGCCCGTAGTGAAGTCGAGTTCAATGCGAAACGCACGATGCCATGATCCTTGGCTTGCTGTTCAGTCTGCATTCCTTGGTCGTAGAGATGCAGCTTCACGGCGTTGATAGACAAAATGACGTCTAACTTGCGCCAAATCCTGATTCCATCGCCAATCGCTGCAACACTGAGTTCAGGTTGCAGATCCGGTGGGTGGGTCTGGGCTTCCGGCGTAACCGAGTGTGGTTGCGATACAGGTCTTGTTGATTGAACAACTTCGTCCGAGTCGCTCGTCAGTACACGGCCGATCGACTGAGAGAGGTCGACGAGCAGACAGTACTGGGTCTGCGTAAGATGCAACTTGACATCACTGATCTTCACAGATACCTTAAAAGATCTCACATTCAGTATTATCCTGTACCGAGGGATATCATTCTATAATCACCTGGGTGTCCGGCTTTTCGAGATCAGTACTTCGGTCGATGTCACCAATCTGAGCTATGTCTGCATCAATGTCAATGTCATCGATCATCTTCAAGACGGATGCATCGCCATTGTGGTGGAAGCAGGACGAGAGCTGAATGCCATGCACACTGGCAAAGATGGTATTCGTTGAGCCGGAATAGGAGTTATGGGCACCGAACTCTCCCAGGCGCATCACAAGAACGTCGAGGGATTTCTGCGCATCCGCGGGGAATGTGATGATGGGCGACTTGATGCTTATGGTGAACTGCATACGCTCTATCTCGGATGCTCTCTGGACAGCTGCTTCAGTTGCAGCGTCGTACAAACCCTTCACTTCAGCCAGCTTCAGCAAGAACAAGTAGATAGAGTGTAGGGGTTGCTCAAGATAATTGATCTTGAGGGAGCCTGCGTTGAGATAGACCGATGATCTGACACCCTTGTACGTCTCCTTATCTTCCGGGTCGTATGTCTGGTATTGGAACTCGGCGAAGTTGCCACCTTCAATAGAGAGGATCTGTTTGAAGTCAGGGATACTAGTCTCGATTGACGAGTCATCACTCAGGGCTAGACTGCCAAGTCTTGTGTTCACGCGCAAGGTATTACCGCGCAGAAGTATAGCAACGTCAGCAGTCGACAAGGACAACGTAGCAAGTTGGACGTCGTTGTTGATGAGGAGCACTATGGGCAAATTGAGAAACAAGTGTCTCGGGAGAACAGACACGTAACTTACCTTGGATGCTAGCTAACTTCACTAGCACACGGATCTTCTCGGAGGTAGGTCCTGTGGAAGCCGCAGAAGGAGAGTCTGCTGGTGTTACATCTGTAGTCTGTGTCTGTGGTGGAGGAGCTGAGTTTCGCTCGGGAACGAAGGTTGTCATGACAAAGTCATACAAAGCTAGCAAGGGCTCAGGAGCAGCTCTGAAAATGAACGTCGTGATCTTAACATCGACGCTCTGCTCAATGCCTTCATACGTAGTAAGGAACTCGGGAGACTGAGGCTGTACTCGAGCATACTTGACCACCAAAAGGTCATCGTCAGGATTCTCACCAGCCGACGACATAAACTCCAGTGGTTCCTTTTCTGACTGGATGACACGCATGGATAGGGACCTGCCAACGTTCAGCAAGGTTGCGGCTTTGGAAGAAATATTCACTTACTTCAGGTTCACTCCTACATTGATGATGAACTTCGATAACGTGAAGTCCAGGCCAAAATGCTCGAAGGTGACACTGCCTAGTTCCTTCTCCGTATCGCCAAAGGATTTGGACAGCGTGGCTCGCAACGTATCCACATCGAAATGGAACTCTACCGTGTGCTGACGAATTTCAGGTGTCTGTAGTCACCATGATCAGCGTGGTTCCTGCTCTCCATACCGAAGCACTGACGTTGTTATCGCTGCCTTCTTCGGCTTCGAAGAACTCTTCACCTTCATCCCCACTAGGCGTGGGTGTATCGTTCACCGCAGGGTCGTCACCATCTCCGTCTTCGATGTGATATGCAGGCTCAGAGGTTCCAAAAAACCCAGTCGGCAATTTGAACCCAGATTTTGGCTCGTTGCCGACCAATGGCTGCGTCGGTGGACGCCCGCTAGGTTCATCGAAATTGGGTATTGCGACGTCGACCAAACGCATCAGCGCCTTGTACTTTGTATCGGAAAGATTGACTTGGAGAGCAGGCAAATGACCAGAGACCTTGAACCGAGCAAGGTTATAGGCGGTCGGTACGATAGAGTTCTGCACCTGCAGGTCGATATTGATTCGCTCGAGCAAATGAAGATGATCATGTTCGTCGGAGGTGAGAGCGTCACGACATGATTGAAGGTCGTTTCCTACGATAAACTGTACGCACGTAAGCCTGACGTTTGGTGTGCAAGAATTGTGAGAAATAAAACATACTTGGGCGGCGTGCAGCCGCACGGACAACCTATCATACATCATGGATTCAAGACGCTTGTAGTCTTCGTCGGTGTATTGCAGTTTCCGTTTGGATTGAATTTCTTTGATCGAGTCTTTACTCGCAAGTTCGCTTTCGATTGCAATATGACCCGCATCGATGACGAGGTGTTTGCACTTGTTCGTGGTAATACTTGAACGAAGTCAGCGCAAACGCACAACAAAAGACAGGAGACCATTGATACACTTACTCTTCCGGGATAATGATAATCGGAGCGTTCAGGTCCATCTGAACATCAACGGTCTTGTGAGTCTGGAGCGCATATTCGAGACCAGCTCGTGTTTCTCGGCGGAGACCTTCAAGCGTCTCGCTCGCCACATTCTACGGCCCAGTCAGCGCACCAATGACGCAAGGAAAATCATTGGAACCTACCAGAAGTGCTTCGACGGATTCGAGCTGACTGGCCGGTGGTTTGAAGAATTTGTAAATAGCTTCGACGTAACCCTTGTGATACACGATCTCCATGTATCGCATCTTCACTGTCAGGGCGCTATCGGCACGTTCATCGAGCGGTTTGTTCTCAAACTTCAAGAAGAAGAAAGGATCAGGGGAAGCCGCCACTTCCTTTCCGCGCTGCGTTGGCGTCGTCGATCCACTCTTCGAGTCCTGTACATGAACTATCAATGGATAGAGCGTGTTCGTGGTGGTACCATCCCGAACGGCGAAACTCCCAAGTGAGAGCGTGACTTCGAAGTTGTCTGGTCTCTGGAGGAACGTAGATTGCAAACCTTCTGATACGATGGAAATTATTTCGGTATTCTTTCCGTGCGGGTCAGTCTTCAGGCCGAACGAGCCTCGATTCAGACTTGCGACCACTCGAGTCTTCAGAGCGTCCCGAGGCGTCTGGAAAGCTTCGGCTAGAGCAGCCTTTTCGTCATAGTCTAGAATATCGTATAGCTGCCTCCTTTGCTCTTCGGTCATTTCTCCAGTGAAGGCGGACGGTTGAGTGGTGGTTTCGGTGCTTGAGGAAGACGAGCCCCATATCCAACCGGTCCAACTACTCTTTGCTTGTTGCTGTTCCTGTTTCTTCTTTTCCTCTTCTTGCTTCTGTCGGAAAGCCATATCCTTACGAAGCTGAGAACGAGCTATGGATCGATAAAAACGTAAATCCTCGTATGATAGTTTCCTCTCTAACTCATCGAGCTTGGTGGTTTCCTAGGAGACACCTATTCAGCGAACGTCTCACATTGTACCTGAAGCACTTACCAGTGGGCTGAGAGGGCCAAGTTGCTTCTTCTTGAACAGGTCAATATAGTTGTGTCGCTCATCTCTGCGTTCTGCAAAGTACTCCCAGGTCCATCTTCGTCTGCGATCTCGGACTTCTTCTAGAATCGCCGTGGTGGCAAATCGCAGGAGCGCGCGAGCTTTGTTCTTCTGCAATTCCTCGTCGCTTGGACGGTACTTTCGATACTAAGGGACAGTGTGATTTTGAGTAAGCGATGTCATTTCCAGAAAGCTAAAACACGAACCTGATGTTGCCGAGTGTAGAAATGATACATGTCAACCAGAGAGATACTGTCACGATATTGATTGTCGTCCAGCAAAATGCCAATCGTGTCAAACAAGAGTTCGACATCGAAACGAGGAGTGTTCTTGTCAACCACATTGTTCATTTTGATCTGCAATACCCATGAGCGGCGAAATATGCGAAGCAAATATAGACCTTGACCGTACCCTCCCTTCACCAGTGACGGGATGTAGTATGAACTGGTGGTCAGGCAGCGCAGTGTCTCTGGAGATCTAAAGAATCACGTGAGAATCAACACGAGGAACGGGAGACGAACAAGCTTACTAGTTTCGTGAATTTCTCCACGAACTCATGGTGAGGAAGACCGGCCAGGCTTTTTGCATCGGTATCAAAATACACCGCGAGTGATTGTAGTTTCGCAAGCTTAACGTCATTCAGCACATGTTCGCTTCAGGATGACGGGAAGCATAGTCTTACCTTGTGTATGACACCTGCTGTACTGTCTATGAATGCAGGTTGCCAGTCGCCGTTTGTTGATACAGCAGTGAAGCCAGCAAGGGTAACACCAGCCGCAAATGGGTGCTACTCGACTTGGATGAGTGTACTTATATGGCGAAAAAAAGGAGAACACCAACTCCGGGGACACTGATTTTATCCTCGTATCGGATATGAATGTTCTTTACTGTTACTTGAAGGTTGTTTACGATCTTCGTGATAAGGGACGAGATTAACCCTTGGGATTGCTGTTGGTTTCCTACGAAGAGTGTCAATTTGGTTGAATTTTAGTCCGCTGAGAACATCTATGCACCTTGGGCTTGTTCAGCTTGCCCTCGTAGATGCAATAGTTCTGCGTTCTGCAATCGTTCCATTTTCGCTGCTTGCATCCGACGTTCCTCTTCCTCTGGATCATACGGAGCTTCGGATGTTGGTACAACCAAGAGGTATACATCTTCAATAAGAATCTCGACGGGTTGGTTCCCAAGGTTCATCCAATGGAGCGAAAGCGTGAACTTCCCAAGGTGCCCTGCAATACGAACGTAAACATTTCATCTCGTACCAAGGAATGGTACTATACCTTCTAAAACATCAACAGGTAATCTGAACTTGTCCAAAGCTCCCTTCTTCAGTTGCAGTTTGTGAAGCGTGAGCTGACCTTCCGTCCAATTGTAAGTATCAGTACGCGCCGCACCAATAACTTCACGCACCCTGTCCTATTCCATAGTTCACCTGGTTCATGTCGAGATTTTCGACATATGGGGCCAGTATTCGGTTGAACAGCTACCATGCTGAAGTTCATAAGCAATGCATCACATCGAGCTGGTGTACCCACAAGGTTCAACACCTCCTTCCCCGGGTCCAACCACCACATGTTGGGGGTATCGTTTCAAAGCGTGAATACGCAATGTTTGTTCCAAAGTCTCCAGAACGCGCGGAGATTTTTCCTGCAGTAGCGGCGATCCTACGTAAATGAACTCGTGAACAGCACGAATATGTTCTGGATGCCGTCTTCTCGATTGTATTCGACTCTAAGAGATTTACAGATTCCACATGAAGTCAGTAGCGAAGGTATGTACGAAGCGCGTGGAGACCCGTGGTACGTCATTTCCCATCAAGCAGTTGTCCCCGGCAACCCGGCGAGACGGCCGGTGTCGGTGGATCGCCGTAGACTGTGGTCTGGGCCCAGGACTGTCAGCAGCAAACAACAATTTCCAATTGCAGAAGCGGACCTTGAGGAAGGGCAGTTGAGCGCGAGTTGAGCGGAAAGTCGAAGGGATCGTCTGCACCGTGTACTCAGTTCGAGTCTAAGCCAAACTGCGATGATCACGCTACCGCATAGTATGTCTTTTCGTATCAACGCAATTTCGAGCTGTTTTAGCATTGCTCTAGGAGAAGATACCCCTATGCACGCCCACAGGTGACCGTCCCACGGGAACTGTCACAGGGTATGTTCCGCAACGGCGCAAAATGATGTCCCGCGCTAAGACGTCCTGCCTCTGTGATCTCTACAACCTTTCGCGATGGACTCGGCCTTGCAGAGCTCTATAAAGAGTTCAATGGACACGGACGTTGTCCCCCCTTATGCAATTCAGTCTATTCCAGACTGAATCCAGGTCGCCCACATCGTACCGTATCGTCCTATTCGCTTTTTTCTGCAGATTGCGGTCCTTTCTCGCATCCGGTTCCGCCCGCGAAGTTGCAACGAGGGTACAGTGCTGTATAACTTGAGGTTTTGACCGGTTCTATACATATATAATTTACGGAATCTGTCCGGGCTCGCCAACATTCGCCCTCTATCTTCCCTCCCACTTCCACCAACACGACACATCTCCTGCAGACTTGGGTGCTCCGAGCTCACCAACATGCTCTCCGTCATGCCCCAGCCCGCTCTCCTTCCTCTGCACATCGAGACCGATCATCAGCCACAAGACGTTGAACTGAACGAGGTAATGAGCTTGTCATCAGTCGTCTGCTGGGTACGATGGTCGCAGGCATGACTGATGATATGTCTCTCTACCATAGCTTGGAAATCTCCAAGATGCGCTGGAGCCGTTTGCAAAGTCAGTCTTCCCCCTTCATGGTCCCACATGTGGCTGACCGTTCCCCAGATTGATTAGACAGTCTGGCAGCTCTGTCCGGCTTCACTGCAGCATTCCTACCGTTTGCCCATCAACGGGTGTCTGTAAGTCACTCATGCCATCCGATGCTGTTCCAATCGTGCTAAGCATCTCATACAGATGTCGACCTCTATGATCTGAACGCGCTGCGCACACGATCTCTGGTGTTTGTGCACAACTTGGTGGAATCCTTGCGGGACTCTGGGGTATGTCGCGGTCGTGTGCGTGTCAAGTAGCGCCCGCTCATTCGTCACTATCTTTAGATCGCTGCTTCCTATCGCCTCCAGCCTTCTAGCTGTCCGCTATGCCTTATCTGTGCGCTGCCTCCAGATTTAGATGCCAACAAGGTGAAGGCCGCGGCCTTTGCTGCTGTCGAAAAAGCCCATCTTCAGTCGAAGTGAGCACATCTCTCTCAGAGGACTGCCTGTTACTGACCAGTCGCTACAGAGAAAAGGCACTCCTCGCCGACCTGAAAGATGGTCTGGCCCTGGTCATTACTTAAATCCTGTCTTAATCCCATCATGTCGTTTCTCTACGCTCTGTTTGCATCTTGGTTCTACGGATCACGGACTATGGATTCTCAGCATCTATTCCCTCGCAATCATCCCATCGGTTTCTTCACTAATGCGTTCTATGTACTTGTATATATCCTTCCTCCTACTGGCCTTGAGTCCAGACGTTTTCAATGACCCTGCGGTAACTTGTTCGCGTTCTCACTCAAACTCTATTTGTGTTTCGGCGTGAACATTCTATGATGTCGGGCCTGCGAGTCAGTAGTAATTATCCACCTCCCGTTGGCGGTGGCTTCGATTCCGCAGAGCCTCGGCCACCACCGTCGAATCAACGTCGATGCGTTGGCCGGACGAGTCCATGTGGAAGAGCTCGGGAAGAGCAGCGGGCGAGCACCAATCGTAAAATTCGGGCCCAGCGTAGGCTCAGCTTGATTAGCTGAGCGTCGGTGATGGAGTTGATTATGAGACCGCGCTAGCCGGCACTAAAAGCACGCGCGTTCGCGACCGACACATCGTCTCTCTCTCCCTTTTTCTTCCTTCCATTGCGGACACGGACTTCGAGACGACGACGACCCCTCTTCCTCCCTCTCCTCTGGTTTTTTGACAATGGCTCTCGCAGACCTGATTCTCACATATGTACCACTACCCGACGTCCCGAAGTATTTGACGAGCTATGTTCCGGGAAAGACCCCCTTGTCGACTCCCCAGGAGGTCTTCCCTGCTCTGGTCGCATACCTCGTTGTCATCTTTGGTCTGCGTGCATGGATGAAGAACAGGCCCCCCTTCAAGCTCCAGTACCTTTTCCAAGCGCATAACATTCTTCTCAGCAGCGGCAGTGCTCTTCTGCTCGCACTCATTGCAGAGGAAGTCGCGCCTATGCTGTGGAAGCGTGGCCTGTTCTGGAGTATGTGTGATGAGGGAATGTGGACTTCTGTATGTTCGACGCGTCTTTTTTGCGTGGAACGTTCGTTGACGTGGCATTCCGCAGAAACTAGAGTTTTACTATATGATCAACTATTACTTCAAGTACTTGGAGCTTATAGACACGGTCTTCCTTGCGTTGAAGAAGAAGCCTCTCGGTACGCGTTTTCGTTCGTCTCATGGATCTCAGTTGGCTGATTTCTTGAATTACTAGCATTCTTGCATGTTTTCCACCACTCCGCTACTGCTTTGTTGTGCTATACTCAACTGAACGGCAAGACTAGTGTGGTATGTATCTTCGCATCCCTTTGGCTCATCGCCTTTTCTTACGTCCCCCTCTACAGCAATGGATACCGATCAGCATTAACTTGTTGGTTCACGTTATTATGTGTAAGTGCGCTACCTTTGTGGTTGTAGACATGCACTCACTTTCTCCTACAGACTACTACTACTATGCAACTGCTGGTGGTGCTCGCATCTGGGTATGTTCTCCGAACCAAGTCGCCCCTGATTCAGACAACTGAGACTCTGCACAGTGGAAGAAGTATCTGACTACGATGCAAATCACTCAATTCGTTATCGACTTGTTCGCGGTTTACTTTGCCAGTACGTATTCGTGATGCTGGCCGAAGGGATGTGCGCTGATTTCTCTATAGCTTACTCCTATTACGCTGCCAACTACTTCCCTAGTTGGCCCACCCTCGGTTCCTGCGCCGGCACGGAATCGGCTGCCCTGTTTGGATGTATCCTGCTGTCCAGCTACCTTGTCCTCTTTATCAACTTCTACATCCAGACGTACAAGGCTCCTGTCAAGGGCAAGAAGCCGGTTGCAAATGGCAAGTCTGCGGCGAACGGAAACGGTGCTGCTAACGGGTAAGCTGGCATCGCTGTCCTGACGAGTGTTTCAGGTGATTGACCATGATTAATACAGGCACAAGCTGGAGTAAAGGGTCGACCGAGGCTCGCAGAGGGGAATTGGGGAATCACAATACTGTCCGCCGCTTTGAACGTTCTGAAGTCGCATCAACGATACCCGTCAGCAAACCGCATATATTATAATACGTACACGATTTCCTTTGCTCTGTCTACTACACATTGAATTGGTCTAATACTCTCCGCCTTCGATATACTGTGGGTCGTTGCTTGGTGCTCGTTAAAAGGACGTATGGTCAAACGTAGACGTTATTGCTGTGTATGTTTGATTGAACCATCGTCAATATGATACCCAAGAGCCATGATGAGATTGAACAAAGATTGGACATGTGCTGGAGGACAAGATGCTTCCGGGGTGCCTTGCGATCCGGGCTAACCAGTTCTGTCTGGCGATAATGAGCTCGGCTGCGATGGCATGTCATGTCGAGTTGGTGTCGAGCTGGCAGTTTGGCTTTGACCCCTCCCACCCGCGACGCTGGCACGGGCGATCTGGTCCAACTCGGCTAGCCCAATGCTGCATGCAGCGACGACGCTGGACGTGCCCCGCGTTGTGCACTCTATCAGCATGCATTGGACTCTGGTTTGAAATGCAGGAGATATCAGGCGCTGTGTTCTGACCGTGGCGTACTCCCGCGCAAGCCCCAGGAGAGGCACCGGCATAAACGCCTTGTGCAGAGGCCCACATGCGCTGAGCCCCTAGTAGCCATCTGTGGCCATACGAGGCCATACTTATTACTACTGCAGCCCTCCGCCGGCACCGACGTGAGCATGACGCTGCTCTAGCCGCGTCCACAGCCTGCGTTTTGCATATTCTCTGCTTCGTATTCTCCGACGTCTATCGCTCACCCCGCGACTTCCAGATCATCAATACTCCCGTTTGACGCACTGGCGGGAGGCCCGGTCCTCGTCGTACTAATAAGACAGGGGAGCCCGGGGAAATACCCTCTGCCGTCTATCCTATCCCCTGGCGGCCGCGTCGATACCACCCAATATATTTGCCACCCTTCGATCCTCCCCTCTCAGCAATGTACGCGGGACTCTCGCCCGTAGACCCCCTCCCCGGTTCATCTCGCGCAAGGCCTCCGAGGGAGATCTTCGTCTCGGTGCAGCTGCATCTCTCCAAGGCCGCGGCGGCACAACGCAAGGTACGCGTGATCGCTCGCTCGGTAACGCGTCGGTATATGCACACTCACAGAATCCCCGCAGCTGACACGGCGAAAGACGGACAAACGAGAATCCCTTCGACCAGCAACAGCTTCGGCGGCGGACATCAATCAGAAGAGGATAAAAGGTGCGTTCGGTCAAAACTGTATCTGCGATTTCCCTCACCCGGCACGAACGATCGACAGAGAAGTCCAGCTGGCTTAACCTCGCAAAGTTGAACGGCTCGGCCGAACAGTGGAGGCCTGCTACATGTAAGCTATCTGAAGAAGAGTCCGGCTGTAGTCTGAATGTATACATCGAGGTATGTTCACATTATCCGTTAAATACGGGATTGTCTTTACCCGGATTCCTAGGACTCCATACTGTATCAAACTGTCCATGTACACAAGCTGTATCACACCGATGTTCGACGCATACACCATTCTTTATTCGAGCGCAAGGATTGCCTCGGAATATACTGCATAGAGTACGTGATCACCGCATATAGTCACCTATCCGTACATCCTGACCCTCGGCCTAGTGGCCAAGCGTGGAGTCCTACAGGCTCGATAGAGCCCATTTTCCTTTGCTTCCCCGAGACCGATCTGATGAACACCTGGATGGCCCTCCTCCGCTCCTACGCCATCCCTGAAGTGTACGGACGCTGGCACTCAATCCCCGACGGCGGCCTCTACCGTATGTGGCGGCAGGTCAAGCTCACTTGCCTTCAAGGAAGGAACCTAGGCACCCACAGACCGGTACCAGAAGACCCTCAGAACAGCGACTATGACAACAGGCAGGACGGCGATGCTATAGACATTGATGTGTATTGTGAAATATATGTCAATGGCTACTTGTCAGGGCGGACCACTGTGAAGAAGGGTATAGGCTCCCCCGATTGGCATGAAAGCTTCACGTTTGAGGATCTCCCGCCCTTTGACAGCTTGGAGATTGTCATCATGCGGGAGAAGAAGCTGACCAAGCCAGTCATCGTCGGGTCTGTCTTCATCTACCTCATGAATTTTCGGAGAGGAGAATTCGTTGAAGGTTGGTTCCCGGTGTTGGCCGGAGGAGGTCATGTCGACATCCAGGCGGGCGAAATGCGATTGAAGATCAAGGTCGATGAGTAAGTTTGGGTTCTGACACGGTCATGTGATCCGGTTGACGAGTCTACATCATAGGGAGATTATCCTTCCCTCTGCTACCTATGCAAGGCTGGTCAGGGTAGGTTCTAGTCTTCCTCGAGATCAATCGCTTGCATGAACATACCATCTGTCACAGACACTACAGTCGCGAAACTATCTCGATTGGTTGCAAGATTTCGAAGCCAGGTTGCACCTAAAGAGTCTCTCAGAGCCCATCATGGCAGTCGCCTTGTCCAGAAATGTCCTGTTGGATAACATCTTGGAGCTAGCCGACAGAGAAGTTGACGGCACACCCAGTTGTTCGTATTTACACTTGTCTCAGCATCCTATCCCCGACTCACGACTTGCTAAAATCTTGCAGCACATATGACGTTATTGTAAGCCCGCTGATATATTCCGGCTTCTATCATCATATCTCACCCTGACGAACACTCAACCTGGCAGTCGAGGGAATACGGTGTTTACCAAAACCGCAGAACGTTTCATGGCTCTCTATGGCGCATCTTTTCTGGAAGCTAGTGTTGGAACTGTCATTCGGCGACTATGCGCAGATAAAGTCTCAATTGAGATCGATCCCGTACGTTCCGGTAGGAGCCAGAGAAGCATTGGCCGGAACGTCGACGAACTAGTTCATTGGTGTCAAGAGTTCTGGACGTCCATCTATGATGCGAGGACACAATGTCCGATGTAAGTTTCTTTTTGACATTTTACATTCGTCTAGCTGTCAATGTGGCTGAACTGGTCACTTCCCAGGGAGATGCGTAAGCTCTTCACGCATATTCGTATGCTGATTGAAAGTCGGTATCGCCCCAAGGATGATGAACGGTACAGAGAGCTGCCTTGGCAAGGAGTATCCTCGTTCCTGTTCCTTCGGTTCCTTGTACCTGCAGTGCTCAACCCTCATCTCTTTGGCATTCTTCCCGGTAAGATCTCTTGTCGTGGCATGCAAGTAGTAGCTTAACTGAAAGACGTGATCCACAGGTTTGCCGGAGGAACCTATAGCAAGGAGTCTCAAATTGATCGCGAAGGTACTACAGAATCTGGCGAACATGAATACCGTATGTCACTGTCACTTGTACTCTGTCCAAGTGGAGTCCCTTTTGACGTTCATTTCAGACCGTACAGAAGGAAGGATTTATGAAAGCCGTAGAAGACTTCCTCGGGCGTAGCTCGGACGCAATGGTCGACTATATTCTCATGTTGTCATCTGTTGAGGGCACTCCGTCATGTCCCCCGGGCAAAGACGGACGGGAAAAGGTCCGTGCGGTCAGGCTGCTTCAACATCGTACCGCAAACAGTCCTATCCTGTTCCGAGAGGCCATCCCATCCCTTCCATACGTCCTCGATGTCCCGAAGCATTTAGCCGTCGTCTGTTCCGTTGTGGTTCGACACTCTCGAAAACATGGATATCCCATGAAGCCCAATGACGCAAATGATGTGCAATTCAATGAATTGTGCTTACGGTGTCTCGAAGTAGAGGAGCAGGCTTTGCAGAGAGTGAGTCAGCTTGCGCGGCGAATTCGACCTCCTCAGGGCACACCCATGAGTCCCATATCTCCCGGAACACCATCTGTTCCGCCAATGCCTCCCAGCCCCTCCTCCTCTTCTCCACACGCCGTGTCTCCTAGACCACGTGACAGGAAGATATCCTTACCTGGTAAACGAAGACGAACGAGGAGTAGCAACGCCCGACCATCTACAGCACCCTCTCAAACCGATTCAGACGGTCGGTCACCTAATGACCAGACTGATGCGTCCTTACCCTCAAGTCCTATCTCCGGAGGGAACCTCAGTCGCATCTTCTCCCGCACATCCATATCCAGTAGGCAATCACTTCCGATACCTTCTCCGGTGGAAGACATGCCTAGTCCCAATCGCGATGGCGAACCGCGCTCTTTGCCCACTGGTCCCCCGAGACCTCCATTGCAACATCATCCCCGATCGACCTCGACTGATTCTGCACTTGGTCGAAAAAATATACCCACACCGTTGTCTCCTACAATCACGAGTACCGTCGTTGCGGGAAACGCAGAACCAATGTCTCCTGGAGCGGCGGACGATCCAACGAAGAAACGGAAGGGCATTCTTCGTTTAGTCCGACGGTGAAGTGCTTATCTAGAATATCTTCTATTTTTATCGTAGTTCTCTGCTATCGTCTTGTCTTGCTCTTGTTGCTGTAGCGTCTTCCCTCACCCAGCGCAACGCATATTTTGTATTGCAATTTTCCGGACTGTAACTTTCTCCTACATACACGATGGGTATCATTATTAGTCCTGTGTCGGTAATAATCCTGTACACCGTAATACAAATGTAAATTATGCAATGTACACAACATGGTAGAAAGCAGCAAAGCACGAGAAACGGGGAGTCAAACTTGTCAAGTACCATAGGATTACTAATGAGAGTCGGCAGCCAATGGCTTCTGGATGAGCTTCTGTACTTCTCCTGCCACGTCCCCAGACGTACTTCGAACAGTGATGCGACACAACTGTAGAGATATGTGAGTAAATATACACCTGCGTGGAGAGATGTCCATACCTTGGCTTCACGATTCGGCTCCAAACGCATCAAACAGCCAACCTTCCCCTCTTCCGACGTGTGCAATATACCAGCCGCGACCAAGTTGTTCGGATTAGGATCAACACCGTCAAGGATGTTCAGATGGTTCCCAGATACGACTTGTCTCTGCTTAGCCAAATCAATATAGCCAGCTTCGTTCAAGTTGATAGGGAAGATGCTCTGCGCCTCTCTCGGTGCTCCGCCAATCAACTTCCATCGTTCGAAGAACTCTGTTGGACCGAGCTTGACGTGCTCCACGAACTTAGTGATCACGATAGGGAGTCGAACGGCGATAGACTGGTGGGAGCCAGCGAGGTAGGAGACACTGAGAATGGGCGGCTTGGTGAAGAATTTCTTGCATTCGATGTTGATGAGTTGCTGGACCTGTGTGCGCGGGGCTATCGTGCTTGGTGCAATCTTGGCGAACGATGCTGAGATAGCGTCCGGTTCCTCGACGTGCAGCGTAGCGGTGAACGACGTCAGGGGGGAAGGCACCTTGTTGCCAAAATATACCGCCAATTGGCCTAGGTGACCATGGTATCTCGATTTGACTCCAATCTGTATTTGCACGTCCTCGTAGAGGACGCCCTCGGGACTGTAGGTGAGCTTGTCAAACCACCGGCTGACGTTTGCGTTGATAGTGAGTCGAGGAATGCCAGCTTCTGCGAGAATAGCTTCAGGGGCGAATTGAGGGTCTAACGACGAGGGAGACTGCATCTTCGACGGCGACGAAGTCAAGTCGAGACCCATGAGCGATTGCGTAATGTCGTTAGCATCGCCGTTAGCAGTGCCAGATGTACCGTTCACGTCGCCGAGGGTAGGTTTCTTCGATGCCCTCCGTTTCAGGGTGTCCTCCCTAAATCCGCCTGCCGTTATAGGTCGCGCACCTTCGGTGTCGGCATGTTTCTTGTTCAACCGATTCAGGAGGGCACTCTCCCGAGGTGGGTACGGTGGGATCTCCTCGCATACGTTCTGCAAAAGTTCATCATCATCCCCACGGCTCGCCAAGGCGTAGAACTCGCAAGCTCGTTGTTGTAGATCAACGTCCAGAACATGGCGGTATCGCTCGAACACGTTGAGTAGTTGTTCCTTGATTTCGGGGAAGACGTTAACCCATTTGATATAGGTGGAGAGAAGCAATGCACGAGTCGGCGCAGTGCAGAATTGTGATTTCGCATGAAGCACAGCGAACTGTTCGATAGGGCTGTACCCAGCTTCGTTTGCTATCAGATGGCCGTACTCTCCGAGAATGTATCCTGACATTTGACTCGCTTTAGTAAACGATAGCGACCCTGCAACGGGAATACTTACCTCCAACTTTGACAAGGCTTTCATGAGAAGACGGCGACTTGAGATACTCGAAGACGACCTTAGCTGCATAAGGCTGTAGATCTTCCGTGTTCGTGACAATCTGAACCACTCGGTACCACACCTCGTCTCCCACATGATCTCCCGCCGCACTGATGAGCTCCAGAATGGTGTCAACATACCACTTGTATGTGCTGGCATATGTCTCCGTCAGGATGGCGATCTTCAGCACCATTTCTTCCCGAAGTCCGTAATCTGCGACTTTCAAGTATCGCAACAGCTCACCGACAATCAGCTCCGAGTTGTCCACATCACACATGCTGTATAGCAAGTCAAGAGCGCGTCGTCGGACTGATATGTCCTTATCTCGGAGGGACAAAATGATGGTACCCTGGTGTTGTTTTATAGCTGCCAGATTTTCTGTGCGAGAAGCCAGATGGGCCATGGTGTCCAAACCGAGGTATCGTACGTTGGTCTCCTTGGACGAAATAAACCTAGCCAACAGAACAGCAGCCGTGCTTACTAGAGGAGAATTGGTGTCGAGGTGTATTGCAAGGGAAATCGCTTCAAAGAGGACGGAGTGTTGTGCATTGTTGTGCTGAACGTTCCGGGATGGCTCTGCACAATTGTTCATGACAGTTTCCAGTACCTGATGCAGAATTTTCTGCAGAGTCGGATCCTCTGTTTCTTTTGTCAGGGAACGTAATACGAGAGTAAACTGCATTGCACACACCTGTGGGAGGGTAATACTGTAGAAGGCGAAGGAGTTTCACTTGCAACCACGGTGAAGGAACCTTGTAGTAAGCGTAAGTAGCAGCATATTCATGCTCTACTACTAGCTGAATTGAGAGTCAGCTCTCGCTCACACCGACAGTGGTCCGGTGCTCTTACTCGGTATAGTCGATCTACTGCTTTCTGGTAACAAATAGCATACGCATCAGGATGGTCTTGTGCAAGGGCCATCACAAGACTTGTCACACAGATAACAACACCCTGTATACAGCGTCACAATATTGCACTGTACGAATTTTCGATTAACACTCACTAGATCCAGATCATCCATAAGAGAGACGATACGAAGAGCCCATTCGGCCGCTGGAACGACCTCAGGATGTTTCCGGTAAAGTCGGAGCAAAGTCAAAGCGGCTTTCTTCCGGACAAAGTTCTGAGATGTTCTGCGGCGCGCAGAATGAGCTTATTGCCAGAAGAACGGACAGAAAAGCTGCACCTACGGAGAGATCAACAGCCTGTGAACGTCTTCCGTGAGAGCTTCGGCCATTTCTGTACCGCCTACATTCGCGACAGCGTGTAGAGCTAAGCAGTTATATATCTCGTTGTTCTCGTTCAAGTCTTTCCGTATCGAATTCACGACCAGGCGGAGGAAATCCGAATTCTCATGCATAAGTAACGTGACGGCGAGGTAGCCCTGAGCAAGATGGCGGTCAGATACAGATGTGTTGATGAGCAGCGTAACACAAACTATTTGCTTCTCGCTGTATTTCGGACTTGATATGAGATTGACGGCCTCCATATGTCCGATGTCGACCTTGTATCCGAGAATGTAGGTAAAGATGACCTTCGCCACATATCTACGGAGAACATTATTCAGTAAGACATCAAACCCAGCCTGCCTCGCAACGTACTTCTTCTTCTGGTATCCGTCTAAGTTTCCGTCTGCATGGCATTGAGAGAGCGTAAATAGCCGCATTTCCAAAGGACACTTACCTTTGAACCGCTTCCGGATATTAGCCATTTCCTTATTTATACGTTTCTCCTCCAGTTCTCGTACGCGGGCACCTCTGATGTCCGCGATGAACTGTGAAGTGTAACGTTGTTCGCCGGACACGATCTCGATGTGTATACGGGGAAGATACTTGCCTGCGTCAACCCACGCATGTTGGTCGCCATCTTGGCAGACTACCCGGTCGGGAGATTTCAGACTATATATACGGCGTATGGACAATGGGCAGAAAGAACAGACACGGTGAACGTGTCCTAGAGGAGGAAGAGTCTTCCTTCAAGCTTCAAGCTTCAGCGGTGGCGACTTGAAGGAGGACGTTATTCGGTCCAAGCGCTAGTACGACGTCCAGCGTACATGTCATCCCGATTTGGTGATCATCAATGCCGGCGGGATCAATATGGACGCGTCCAGCGTCCGCCGCAGTGTGAAGTACATATGTACTTAGAACGTGTTCGCAATCCCGCACCTGTTTCCACACATTGACCAGCAACTTCAGCGCGAACGCGAGGAAGGAGTGCTTGTCCCCCATCTACTCCCAAATCCGCTCAATGGCAAATGGTTCAGCTTCGAAGCGCACAATCCGTGCATTGTTGTCCAAGCCGTTCGGTCCATACAAAGATGCAGATATCCTTGCGCCAACCTTCAAGTCTGTTCCGAGACGACCGATTGAACTGCACAATGTGCTGCTGTCCTCGAACAACGTGGTAGTAGGGTGAGAGTCAATCCGCGCTACCACAAATATCCAGCCTACCATCTTCACTTGAATAGTCTTGATACCTGCGAGATGTATCAACGTGAATACAACCCGGAGCATAGCAATGTTACAATTCAAGGCGTGCTGCTCCTGAACAACATTAGTGACCTCTCTGAAGAAGGTCGAGCTATGTTGCAGTCAGATATTCGCAAACGGGATGGACCCCGCTCGAAGCTTACTCTCGAGAGCATCTACGGCGGCAGAACAAGTCAGAGGAACGGCAAGTCGGGATTCGTGATAAAGATTTGTATTGAAGCGACCAAGAAGCTGACGGCAGGGTTCTTAACATCCAGTAAGTTGCTAGAGTTCAGCCAAGACTACGACTCTACTATTTGTTGTAGATCACGCAATTCCCAATGGACTTAACATTCACACTGTTGACCAGTAAGCTCGCCATGGCCCTATCGCCGCTACGCGCCTAAAGCAATGACAGGCATCGGTACTATGAGGTTGTTACCATGGACAGAGCAACATACGCCAAGTCTCAACGATACTTCTCTCGTTACCGTACGTTACGTGCCTTGCGGGACGTGGTCGCCTACCACACGAAGCAGGTAGACGAACCCACACCGCTTAAAGAACGTACGCCCCAATGGTTCGCCGACTGGTATTTGTTGTACATGGCGGAAATTGAAGAAGGTTCTGACCCTGCCGTTCACTTGTCTTCGGATTCATCCGAGGATGAGGAAGATGGCCATCCGGTTAGACCAAACCTTCGGCGACCTCTCCGGAATCGGGAAGTCGATGACGTCCTTGGACTCATCAGAAGACACGCCCAATGGCTCATGGACGACCACGCACTGCGTTTGCACAATACTTACAAACTATTCGATGTACAAGTCTGGAAGCGATGGATGGAGACTGGCATGACCAGTAGAACCAAGAGACACAGACATTGTCCTACCACGCCTTCAGACATGGATGCTGACGAGGATGAGCTTGAAGACTTCATGTCAGATATTGACGAACGCGGACAGCTACCTGCTCCAAGCCGTCCCAACAAAAGGAAGGCTTCTGCCTCCCCGAAGGTGAATACCCAGGTGGTTACACTGACATGAGTCCACGACCTCTCATTTACTCTAGAGCAGCGACGACGACAACTACGTGCCCAATGCGAGAGCTGCTCCGGTCGCTCGAGCTCCTCCTCGATCGCGCATAAAAGGAGCAAATAGGCAAATTAACCAAGACGACGACTACGTCGACCGTCGTTCTTATGATTCGGATTTCTCGCCTTCGTCCTCTGAAGGTTGGCTCACGGAACATTCCCTTCCTTCACGGCCCTTGTCGCCTGTTTCACCGACGCTTGGTGCTCGAGTGCCCCCTGGTTTACTACACAAGCCAGATCCACTTGACAACTCAGGGATTTGGTATTGCCGCGTCACCGGATGCCGCCGAACAATCAACATACGCTATATTACTGGTGAGGACCGAACAGTTCTGACAGAAGATGAACTGCGTAAGCTAGACGCGAGAAGAGGTTGGAAGCTTGACGACGACTGGGTCGTCAGCTGTTACGAGCGGTTGGTGAAAGCTCATTATCTTGAACATTTGAAACAGGAGGGCATATCAATGACCGAGGATCGCTGGGGCAGGGTGAGTTATTCTTTACACCGGGAACGATGGTGACTGACAGTTGCCATACCCAGAAAATATTTCAGTGGAAGGAACGCCGCGACGACAGCGTAGGCCCACCTCGTGAAGTGTCGCCTTTGCGAATTGTTAAGGAGGAGGACCAGGACGGGTAGCCGTTTAGCGGATCACACTATTTGCTTTTCGTTGACTCATTGCATGAGTTGTACTGCTGGCAGCTTCATCGCAATAGGGATGCTGCGTTGTCGAGATATTGAATATTCATTTCGTACATTTATACACAATTCAACGCAGGCTAGTTTGTGTGTAGACCGTCCCGTCCAAATCAGTGCTCCTATGCAATGCATTCTCCTTGGACTTCCTAACACTTCCCGAACCCGACTCGACTATGGGTATCATGTCGCGGATTACAGCGTCTTACAGTACTCCTTGTGTCGTGCCCAGTCGACTCGCTGGGAGGATAGTGCCACTCAATATTGGCTGAAATGGCGAGCATTATATTACTCGAAGGGAAACCCCACCTGGCAAGCTTGGGAACAATAGTAAACACACTATACAATGGTCAATACGAGGGTCTCCATATGACAAATGCCTAAGTACACTCACTTGACATCTTGAGCATTTACGGAGCTGATTAAATCTGAACAACTCATTGGCCTTGGGGCACTACGAGACAACGCATGAGCAGATCGCTTCGAGACAAGGGACCCAGCACCGACATCGTAGTTGCTGCAAACCATCTTTGTTTTGTCTGAGCGACGCCGTATCTGATTGGCCTTCGCAAAATCGCCCTTCATCTCATATACACGACCGAGATTGTCACGGGTGACCGCTGCATCCAGAGTAGGACCGTCCTCGCCACGGACGGCAAGGGCTCGTTTCAAGTAATCTTCTGCTTCGTCCAAGCGCTTCAGTTTTATGTAGACCTCACCGAGTGCATTGTACGAGATGGCAGTAGAAGTGTGATTATTGCCTAACCCTGCCTCTTTGACCTTGATTGCTTCTTTGTGAAGGTGCTCTGCCTGAACGAGATTCCCCGAATTCGAGGCAAACAGAGCCGCGTTGTTGAGGCGCGTGCCTTCAGACATGGCACTGTAGGTTGACAGGTTAGTTGTTCCGTCGACATATATCTGGGACATTTCGTGGCGACGATTGTTACTTGCAACGAAGACAATAGGGGGACAAGGCTCAAGAGGCTGGCGCAGTACTAAATTGCCATTGCGGGCTGCTCACGTGGTCGTTCCGGTTTGCCAAAGGGAGCGTCTAGCGGGCGAAGAGGCTCTCACCTACAACCACCAACAACGATCGTATAAGACCCGCTCTCGCCAGCCATCCATCCCTCCCATCCCCCCATTTCTCCCCGGTTATTTGTTTTTCTCGTCTTTCTTTAACATCTCTCCATGATGGCGTCCTCATCGTCATCATCCCCAGAAATATCAGCCTCTCGTTCTCGAAATCAATCAGACCAACCCTCGGTACAGACCAAACTGCGTGAAGTCCTCGAGGACCTGTCGAGGTGAGCATACAACGCCGCCTGCTGCATGCTATGGATGCTAAAGACATCTTACGCCGCAGTCGTTTTATCTTAAACATCCCCGACGAAGAGCTTGCTTCGCTCGAACGAGTGTGCTTCCAGGTAGAACAAGCGTACGTCTCAATCTCACTTTTTGTGCCGCCCTCCTCTGATTCACGACACTGCAGACATTGGTATTATGAGGACTTTATTCGGGAACAGGACGATCGGCTCCCAACAATGTCGCTCAAGAAGTTTTCCAACAGCCTCTTCCACGTTTGCCCGCTCCTCAGCCATTGGGGCGACGATCATGAGCAGACCTTTCAGAACTTCCTAGCCTACAAGACTCGTGTACCCGTCTGTGGCGCGATAATGCTCAACGAGACCTGGGATAAGGTTAGTCGCCCTCGCCAGTGCTGTGGTTCTTTTTGCTTACGTCATTCCACTCGTGCGTCTCAGTGTCTCCTTGTTAAAGGCTGGAAGTCTACTTCGGCCTGGAGTTTTCCCAAGGGTAAAATCAATGAGCAAGAACCCCGTCATCGGTGCGCTGTACGAGAGGTACGTTCCGCAAAACTGTTCTTGTCGACACATTTGTCAATACTCTTAAATTCAGGTCTTGGAGGAAACTGGCTATGACTTGGACGGTCAGATTGATACTGGCAATGTCGTCGAGATCTCTATAAAAGAGCAGTCGATATCGCTTTTCATTGTACCCAATGTACCCGAAGACTTTCCATTCAAGACCCGCACCCGAAAGGAGATCAGCGTGAGTACTATCCCACGTTTCTTATATGTTTTGCAGCGAGATAACATATGTCAATTAGCAAATATCTTGGTTCAAGCTCACAGATCTACCAACCTGGAAGCGTAACAAGGCCGTCCCCGGGAAGTTTTATCTCATTACTCCCTTCATCGGGTAGGTGTGTTTGTGCCACTGCAAGGCTATTTGCTCACCGCTTGGTACAGCCCCCTTCGGAACTTCATTCGCGAACACAAGCCTCGTAATCTGCCTCGCCGCGGGCCGATCAGGAATGCGCCGATCTCTGAACCAGAGATTCAGGCTTCAAGTGATGACGATGGGAGCGGCGCGGCCGATGAACATTCCATTCTCACTATTGATGGCACGCAAGAATCAAGTTCTCAGTCCTCATCCGCCGACAATGGGGAGCCCCATACACCTTCTCCCCATTACAGCGAGCCTCCAGTGAATGGGCATGTTCCTGTCGTTGCCTCTCAGGATCTCAATTTAGATAATGTCGATCCCTCGCTCGCCAGGCTGCTCAATTGCCTGAAAGTATCAGCTTCTGCCACAAGCACGGAGGACCAGGCTGAGAAGGTCCCGCAAAGTCAGCAGAGTGGATCGATCATAAGCGAAGTTCTGCCTTCTCAGGACGCCGCGAAACGGGGACATCATTCTCGTACCCCGTCTGCAGCACCTCGCTCGACACAGCCGTCGCCGGCCAGTGTACCCACTGCCAACCCGTCTCGCCCTCCGACCTCTATCAGTCATCGTGGTGCTTCTCCGCATTTGTCGACCAAAACGGAAGTTGCTCCGCAACGTTCCCCGACCTTGCGGCGCAACTCTGGCATTGGTCCAGATACTTCCCCATATTTCTCCCGTCCTCCTGTCGCATCCGCCATTCCGAAGCAGATGAAATATCTGACTATTTTGGAGAATCTGGCGAAGGAGTCAGAAAGAGCGACACCTACACTCGAGCGATCCCTGCTTGGTTCGAACCCAGACCCATCCTCACAACGTATTTCAACAGCCCCCTACCCTAAGGCTAGTCATGCTCCTTCCATCGCACCCCACGCCTTTACACAGGACCGCGAGTCATCCGTAATTTATTCATCCAATTCGGGACTCCCTGCAGCCCACTCTGCATATCATATACCACCCTCTGCTACGCTATCTTCCTTGGATTCGCTCGCTCCTCGCCCGCGGACAAGTAATAACTTCCACAATGTATCGTATCCGGCGCATTTTGCCCGTGCGAGCATGAATGACGACCAACTGCGTTTCATGATGTCTACCACACAACCTAGGCCTCCCACTTCTCACGCGTATGGTCATCATGCTCCTCAGTATCGTCCTCAGCCTTCAGGCGTTCAACCGTCTATGATGCGCTTCCCTTCGGGTCATCCCATGCAAGCTAATTCACCTCAATACCAATACGCGCCCACCGCCGCACCTATCCCTACCTCAGCCCCTGCTATTTCCCCCACTTTCAGTCAACTTCCTCGCGTCAATCCTGCGCCTGGTAACGCACAACTACTGTCAATACTGAACTCTCCGAATCTTCCACATCTCCCTCCCGCTGTGCCACACGCATCCACTTACACAACTATTGGGCCTAGATAATTATTTTGATTCCCTTTGTTCCTTCTGTGGGTGACGGTTGTAGCATCATTCGTTGTGGTCAATTGATACTATTGGTTATAGTTCCTTTTTTTCTCCTCCACAATACCTACATTCTGTGTATTCTTCTTTCCATTTCTCGCTTCTTGAACACTCTCTCACTGCTTCATTCCTTGATAGTGTAGTCACAGTGCAACGATTTCTTTTCCTTTGTTCCATCTCTCCTCTTCCAGATTCGAGCCTGTCGGCTTGATTCTCGCAGCTCCTTGTGTCAAATTCCTCCTATCGTCCCTTTTCACACACCTCTCGCTTTCCCGGTAGTCTCCAATATCTCGCTCGCACCTGTCGTTCTCGTTTTGTAGCTTAGCGTCTCGTTCTTCCATCCATGCACCCCATCCCCGCGTCTGCGATCTTCCTTTGCCAACTCACGATGGTGATCACCTACCCATATCGTACCTGACCAGCCTTTCATGTATACCTGTGTGCGTTCTTCAGATGTATGCTGCATTAGCGGCAGCGTTAGAACCAGAAAAATCAATGTGATGTATATTGAATGAGAGACGATTGAGCGAGAGATGGGTATGTATTAGGGGAACAAAAGTACGTTAAACCTTGCACACAAGAGCGTCATCCCATTCATCGGAAGCGACACCTTTGGGAACCAAGAACAAGCTTTGAGGATCGTATTTAGTCTTCACCGCCCTCAATTCGTCGTAATGAGACCCGAAGAAAGTCTGCTTGAAGTCGCGCTCATACAACGAAGCCTGCCAGGGTAAGCGGTTGGGTCAGGGTCAATGACTGTTTTGACCTTCATCGTCATGTAAGTACTGACCTCGTTGAAATAAGCACCAGAATCAGGGGCCACGGAATGCAATAAATCCAACTTGCTCTTCATATCCTCGACGTACTGGTCGATAACAGTCGAATTGGTCCCATCGGGCCAGGTGTAGCCAAAGACGGTGTGTGCTGCCGCTTTCCTCCAAGCGGGGGTCAGAGCGGCCGAAGACGGGTCCTTGCGGGAGACGGCACCTCCAGCTACAAGGCTACAAATGGAATATTGGCACTGTGATACCGAATGGTGGAGACATATGAACTCACTAGACCTGAACCAGAGGAAGTTGAACCAACGTCGCGGCGACCTCATCAGCGTTCTGCTCGAGAACGTCTTTGGGAAGGAGACGCGATCCCAGTATGATGTTGGCAACTTGATCACTTCCCGATCCGATGAATTGCGCAAACCATGCCTGGAAAGAATCCATGGGGAACGTCGAAGCGTCTGTGATGGTCAGCACGCCGTTCTCGGTGGACGAGTTAGCTGCAACGGAAGCAGCGCGATCGAAAAACGGAATCATGGTCTCGTTGGCTTTCTCCCATGATACGTTGGGTGCTATTCCAAGGAACGTGATTGAGCTGTTGACACTATCAGTGGGTTCAGCGATTGTGTATCCACCCCAGCCCGCATCGGTCAACGCTGGAGCCGCACGCAATAACTCAGCAACGAAGCTTGTGAGTATAGGCGGCGTTCCGGAGGACGAGCCATTCACCGTACACTTGAATAGCGCGGCGATAACGGGAGTCGTGGGTCGCGTCTGGTAAGTCACGGACGTTACTACACCGAAGGTACCACCTCCGCCACCGCGCAACGCCCAGAAGAGATCCGCATTCTGGTGAGCATTCGCGGTGACATGCGTGCCATTGGCAAGCACCGCAGTCATCTGGACGACGTTGTCGACACCTGCATATCGTAATTGAGGTCATAATCCAATCCATGGCAAAATTGATGAAGAGTCGGGTATGTACCTAGACCATATGTGGGGGACAACGCGCTATGCCCACCGCCCTGAATCCATCCACCGGCAGCACCAACTGTGCCAAGTGCCGTGACTCCGCCCACAAGAACGACACCAGCTGCACTCGCTGCGTCGTAGGCCTCGTGCCATTGCACCCCAGACTCCAACGTAATGGCTAAAGGAAACAATCAGTCCTTGGACTTTCGCGAATTTCCTTAGAGCAGTACCATTCTCGTATACTTCTGAGCTCGGTGCACCGTCGGGAGTGAAGGTCGGATGAACAGTGATGTTCTTCCTGTGGTGCGTCCAGATCATGAACGCCTTCCGTGCAACACTTCGACCTAAGTAATCATGCCTAGAGTAATCGTCAATGTAAGGACCTATGCCGATGATGCTGTCAGAATAAGAATGATGCGTACCCTGTATTCTTGATTACCAACTTGAGGTTATGCTCGCCCGCAAACTTAACGGCGGTCTGGATATCCTCAAGGGAACGCGCATCGACACCAAGGACGGGAACACTTCCTTGCTGACAAGGCAGTCCCAACGTCACATTACCATAGCACGCCTCGATGGACCCATTCTTATGAATGAAAGTCTCAAAATTCGGGGACTGCATAGATCCAGGTTGGTCCGCATGCCAAGTATAATTCTGCCAGTTCGCAAGCACTTCCGTGCAGTTTCCCGAAGGGTTCGAGATGGGGTAGCAAGCGGAAGCTGGGGGAAGTGGGTGGATCAGCGGTTGGGATAGCTGAGAAGCTAGTTTGGCGAATTCTGCGTCAGAGGGCCAGCATGGATCGCCAAGTCGACACTTGCAGGAGGCCTTGTCGGGCGCTGTATTTGACGGTAGAACCGCGGCGAGGAGGAGAAGGAATGGCGAAAGAAGCATTGAGTGTGCAAAGATGCTTGAAGTTTGTGTTGATGTTTTCAGGACCTGCTAAGCTTCTGGTTTATATATTCCTGTAGGGCGTTGGTCGACGACTGCGGGACTCCTGGGCGTATCCAATGAGCAACGTCCCCTAAGAAAATCAGTGCACATTGCATTGTGAACAATAGTACTTCAATGACTGAAAGGCATTGACATATTCGGTCGGATCTGGTTTTCGGTCGGATTTACGATGGATTCGTGTGCGGGCTTAACGAGCGAACTGCGGCTCCACTTGCCATCAAACACAGCAATTTCTGCAAAGCTTCGACACTCCGTCTGCCTGTGCAACTTACTTTTGGAACTGCTTTAGCTGTGCAACGGTGAGTTGTGTCCGAGTCATACATACTACTCCACCTCGAGCGATATTGTTTTGCAGCGGGGGAAGTCGATGTCCACGACATATACGCGTCCTGTGTGATGCGGTGAGATAAGTATAAGGATAGAAGGCTGCTGGTCTCGTGCCCAGAACGGGATCCGAACCCCACCACCGCGATCACCGTCTGGCGCACCCTTGTAGGGCGACCCCCCCTCAGGATTAGCGCTCGCGTACGAGCCTCTTCCTACACTAATATGGCAATAACGCAGTCACGGTGACATCACGGAAGGTCCAGAACGAGATCTCTGGATCTCGCGTACCTGTATTGAACGCGTCGCGTCTAAGTACTGACTGTAGTAGGCTACGAAAAAAATAAAATTCTGTTCGCTTTGCATTCCGCTAGTACGCTCAACTCGTCTTCGAGAACATTGTCTCCGAATTTACTCAATGTCCTTCAACGCGGCGCCCCGACGACCTGAATGGCGACTCTTTCCCGAGACTGATCCACCACTGGATAGCCCCAACACCCCCACAGCTGAGTCTATCCACTCGGACGAGGAAGATGACGATGACGAAGAATATTTTGATGATGACGAGCATGAGGAGGCAGGCAATGGCGATAGGGACATGCAGGGTATTTTGGATGAGTTGGACATACAGTATGAAGGTTTGGTGCAGGAAGGTTATTTACCTCCTCTTCAAGATGATGTCGAGAGCAGTGATGATGAGGCGGAGGAGATACCGTCCGGGCGTAACGGCTATGCTGCAGGTACTAATCCCGATGGCATACCTGACGAAGCTCAAAGGCGCGGCGACAATATAGAGCCCGAAGCAAAGAAGCTGTCTCCTCGTGGTCAAGCTGTGAAGAAGATCTTGGATTTCATCAAAGCGGAGGGATTCACGCCAGGAGAGTTTCTAGATACATGGTTGTGGGGCGATCCTACCTGTTCCCATGATGATCATGTTCGCAACACATGCACGAAACTCATGGAGAGCAGTGAATGGGCACGGGTCGTTGAGCGGGCTTACCGACCACCACGGCCTCCGAAATCCAAGAAGGCGCGTCCGAAGGCTGCTCGCGCCACCATGGAAGCATTCGCACTTAGTACTACATGCCGAATGCTTAATGAGGAGTTGATGGCACTTGAGCCGGTGTTCAAAAGCACCGAGGATAGCTACCGAGTCGAGGATCTGACTGCACTCCATCTTGGTCATCTCACGTCTGAGATCCAGAGTCATGCACCACGGCTCTGGGGTCTTCTCTACCAACTATTCCGCCGCAAAGGGCGTGGGCGCAAAGCAGTGCCTACACAGAAAGATCCACGAAACGTAAGTCAGAAATCAAAGCTATCGAAGATCATAAACCACGATTCACTCACTTTCAATTGTTCAATGTCTAGCCAATGCTTCTCATCATATCCATCCTAATGTACTCACGAAACCAGTTCTGTAACCGGTTTCAACGTCTCCTTGCATTCTATTTTAAATACAAGGGTCTTAGTGCCCGAGGATGTGATGCTCTACACTCCCTTGGTGTCACGCTTAGCTCTCGCTGGGTCAATAAAGCGGTTGTAAAGACATCCAAAGCAGTTATGCAAGAGCTGCAGATTCTCATTGCACTCAACCCAGGTCAACCCCTAAACATCGGTTACGACAATATCAAGCTCGCGTTCCAAATATTCTCACCTGCGTTCGACAAACAAGCCCCCGATGGCCATGGGACTATGGCAATCGTCTACTATAAACCCGATGCACCCATACTAGGACCATCGGTCAATCGCCGGCTTCAGGAGCAGAAGCGCATTGGAATGCAAGATCCAATTGGGTGGGATGATGTCGAGGTTCTTGCCCTCGAGAGCTTTCCCACTATCGAGGAGTTCATGGTGTACGAAGCTCTTGATATTCTGCTGCAAAGTGACGAGTTCAGCTTTCACACGTACAAATACCGAAAAGACAAACACGTCCAGCCCCCAGAACCAGTTCAAGCCTTGCCAATTGGGCCTGATCATACCCCACGCCAGTACATGCTTCCGACCATGCCTATCCCAGAACAGTCCTACGATGACAACCTACGTGTCATGGAAAGAATCCTGAAGTACCTGGGATTCTACTCACCGGAGAAGCTCAAGGAGCTTGGTCTCGAGCATCTCGTATTTTGGTTGGGAGACCAGCTAACCACTGCAAGAATTAGAGGTGCTCAACGCATGCGTTGTCAGGACTTCAACTCAACCGATCGACTGGATTTCTCCATACCTGTGTGGCAATGGCTGCATCTCATGATGGCGCTCGAGAAGTCCTTACACAAGCAGTTCCTCGGAAGTGAAAGTGGTTTCGGATTCTTGCGTGCCTTCTCCCTTCTTGGACGGGTTGACTTGATCAAGTCTGGAACCGAGGGACCTTTCCACGAACGATTTGAGCACGTCTTACGCCAGGTCATTGTGGCATACATACGCGAATGCTGGCTTGTGATTGCCCGCGAGATGAACATTGACAAACTTGAAGATCTTCGAAAACTCCCTCCTAGCCAGCTTCGGGACCTCGCGCGCAAGCTCGTTGACACATTTGGTTCCTCCGCCGCCCTCTATGATCTGCGAAATGAGCAAAAGGACGAAGTTCGCGAGTTTGCCACTATGTTCGTTCGGGACCTACTACAGTACCTTGCACTCAAACGCGCCATCAAAACTGGAGACGTAGGGTTCATGCGCTTGATGCTACCCATCCTACTCCTGCGGTTTGCTGGGGGACAAAATTCTCAGTATGTTGGCGAGATACTGGAAACCCTACAGGGCTTTCACCGAGAATGGCCGCCAGAAGTATCGTAAGTATAACAGTCAACCATTAGTTTCGGCAGATACTCACTTGGTACAAAACCACGATATAGCGACTATGTCATGTCACATTGTTGGCTCGCAAATACCCACGGCAAGCGGGACACTTTCACGCCTATCGATCGCATGACAGAGCAGGGTGTCAAGCATATCAAGGTGACGAACCCAACCAAAGGTCCCAATAGTAATTGGGACTACTTGGGTACCTTGCACCCCATCTTACCTATCATACATCAAGTCTCCGCGCATGTTGAACATGAATTCCGTACATGGGTTTGCTACAGTGCACACACGCGCAGAGATGACAGAACAGGCATTGCCCTGTTTCAACGCATACTGCGCACAAGCGAAGTCTTGATGCACAGGTGCAATCGCAAGCTACCCATCGGAAACATTGCTGTGGACTTCATGGACGATGGCGTTGAGAAGCTTCTCGGGGCAATTGAGCGCTGGCAGGAGGCTCGGGACTTCGAGCGTCGGAAAGATGAGGAGTATGAGCCATACGGAAGTTCTGGGGATTCAAGCGATGTTCATATGGTAGACAATGAATGATAATATACATGTTGCAAGATGTTAGCATTAGTGAGGAAAGCGGGGGTCAAAATGCGGCCGTGGTATGTAGAACGGATCATAACGATCACGTTCAAGCGGCTGGTCAGACTGTGACTCGTAATGGGCAATAGAATGGAGCAAGCTAGAAAGGGGAGGTAGCGACACCCCGTGATGCGAGACTTGAGCTTGCATGTTGTTTCTTCGGCGGCTGGGAGAGAGCGGGGTCGATGGCAAGTGAAATGGAACTGTTACTCCAGTACTTGCATGGTGTAACGGCAGCGGTGACGCTTGTGCACATTCTAGACCACTTGTTCGAGATGATAATGGAACAGGAGGACCCGGGGGAGTTGGGGATGGGGATGGATGGGATGATCGCCCTGCCTGAGTTGGAGGTCTCCTGGCCGTCGAGACAGGTGTAGGATAAGGCAGTTGAGCAGGGGAAGGCTTCAGACGAAAGACAGAGGTAGAGGACGGCCCAGCATCGACAGGCGCAGGTGATACTGTAGCAGACGAGGGGCCTGCAGTCGATATCGCAAAGGAGGGCGAAACCGAGTAGGGGGCGTCTGCAGGAGGTGCTTTGTTCGTGCTTGTAGACGGCTTGGATGTTGAAGCTTTGCCACAGCGAGGCCGCTTGGAGCGCGGCTGAGTAGTGTGCGATGCTGTTGTTCTTGATAGTTGTTTGGTCTGTAGGTTAAACATAAGTAAGAGTGTTGCCGAGCAGAGCGGACTCTGGTCATACTTACCTCGCCAGCAAGCTGCTGTGTCGCCAATCCCGCCCCATCCTTCGTGGACTCCTGCTGTGACAAGGGTGTCCCAACTCCAGATAGTTGTTGTGTAGGCTGACTGAAGCGATCATCGACTCCATTGAGGACGTCGAGCAAGTCCTGCGCATGCCGTCGAGCAAAAGTCGAGGGCCACGAAGGTTTGAACCGTCGACACACGATATCATCGACGGTCTTGAACGACTTATCGTGGGCCAAGGTAGTAATGATGTGATCGGGGAGGACCGCGCTCGCAGTGAATGGGCCCCTGTAGCGTGTACTGTGTGCTAACGAGTACCGATACTCGAGGAG
Organism: Panus rudis PR-1116 ss-1; assembly: GCA_022160315.1. Lineage (NCBI taxonomy): Eukaryota > Fungi > Basidiomycota > Agaricomycetes > Polyporales > Panaceae > Panus > Panus rudis. The sequence goes on from MU275295.1 coordinate 73,325, forward strand.
TGCCTGCCTTGCGGCACGATAGTGTGGCCCGCCACGGTACTGCGTGCCAGGTGCCCGTACGCCTTTGCCAGCAGGCGCGTTCTCGTCGCCGTTGTCACCAGGCTCCACGGCCCTAGCATATGCTTCTGTCTTCTCAGTACTTGAGGAGCTCGAGCTTGAGGTCGACGACATTGTGTCAGAACGTTTGCGCTTCGCCGCATTCAGCATGCTCACATACTCAGTGAGCGTCGGTGGAAGAGAGGGAGAAGAAGGCGGTGATGCGGCCTCATGCATTGCGCGTTCGACCGCGGCTTTCCCAGAAGCATATCGATGGGAACATCTGTCACAACAGACGTCCATGGGAATTACTGATGATTGAACACGTTAGAATCATTAGTATGTACATAATACTTGACACAGTGAGAATAACACTCACGAGCTCTCGGTGGATTGTTGAAGTACTCGTCGAGAAACCTTCGACGACAACCTGAGGTTGGCACCTCCAAAAATTGTCGAAGCGAGTCATCTATGTTTTTCTTGTACTCTACTTTCTCCTGATCCGCCAGATCCAATACCTGAGGGTGTGTTGACAGCTTCTTCGGCTGGATTTTCAACTGTTTCCCTCGCAAAACCTTTTGTGCTTGCCGGGCTGCTATCTTTGTCTTCAGCTTCGGTGGATCCTTTCCGGAATTCTTCGATGACGACTTGCGTTTCTGCACTTGGAAAACCGACTTCTCTACGAGTACGTAGGCGACAGCTTGTATTGCCAGATTACGACCGGCTCTGCCTGCGCGTTGCACCCATATATTGAGAGATAGTGGGGCACCAAATTGAATAACTACCTCGATATCTGGAATGTCGGCACCCTGAACAAAGTAGATTAGTGTCCACTACTAAGACAGCAA
>MU275296.1:0-73874 GCA_022160315.1 Panus rudis PR-1116 ss-1
TACGAGTCACAGTAGCTGACTCACCTGTTGACTTACATATATTGGTTAGGTACCGACAAGTCCCTTCGTTTGGACGGTCTACTATCAGGAAGTTTCATACAAATGTATCATCACTGAAGAAGCTTGCGGCACGAGATTACGAAGATATCCTCCAGGTGCGCAGCTCACTAGTACAGTAAATTACTATCACAGCCTGAGTTCCTCACCGCTTTCGAATCATGTAGTGCTCTATACCGGTCTTCGAAAATTTGTTCCCAGATCCCAAGCACGACCGATTTATACAGGAACTCTTGTTCACGCTTTCCGAATGGCATGCAAACGCGAAACTGCGTATGCATACCGACTCCTCTCTGGATATTCTCCGCTCGGTGACTGAAGCTCTAGGATCAAAATTGCGATCTCTCGTCAAGAACATTTGCCCATTGTATGATACGAGGGAGCTCCCCTCGGAAGTCACAAAACGAGGAAGAAGGCTTTCTCGTAAGCGGGCTCAGGGTCAAGCACGACAAGCCAGGCAGAACAGCTCGCCGAGTGCGGACAACACTGGACCAAAGCGCAAGCTGCTGAATTTAGCTACCTATAAGCTCCACGCCTTGGGCGACTATGTCCGACATATTCTAATGTTTGGCACAACTGATTCATACTCGACGCAAATTGTTAGTAACAACTTGCCTCATTATTTCAAAGTTCATTCATCTGATACAACGGCCTTGCACTACCAGGGAGAGTTACAGCATCGTCGTGTCAAACGGTTCTATGCTCGTACCAATAAACACAGGTCAACACGACAAATTGCGAGATTGAATGAGCGTGAGCGAGCGCTGCAGGCTCTTCAAGCAGATCGCGGTGTCAGTCCAACACGCAAATTGAACAAGTACAAAAAAGCTGAGCTAGACACTCGGACTCGTATGCAACGTCGCATTCATGATTTACCCATCATACCCCCGGAGGCACATCACTTCATTGCTGAATCCCGGAACGACCCAGTAAACTTATCAAACTGGTTGCATACGAAGGCCAGTAAAGCAGATATTGCATTGAAGGTAAGTCCAGTGGTCTTTCGTACGAAAGCGGTGTCATTGAGATATATTGTTGCTGTAGGACTTTAGAATCAAACTCAAGAACCATCTGTTGCATCGCCTTCGTGAACCTGGTCAAGCAGAGGATGGCACAGAGTACACCCCACAGGACCGTAGTGAAGTGACAATCAAGAATGATCGTGTCTATCGCCAACGCACATTCCGTGTCAACTTCACTACGTACGACGTTCGCCGTGATCAGGACAGCATGAACCCTCGCAGACGTGCCGACATCATGATGTTATCTCACGATGTAGACCCTACCACGGGAACCTCATTGTCGGGACATCCTTTTACTTACGCCCGCATTTTGGACATCTTCCAAGTTCCCATCATTCATATGCAGCCGGGTTCATCTCCGACCACTCATACCATTCCCGTTCTCTTTGTGCGACGATATGAGCTCGACACACGTTATCGAACGGGCTTTCAGCAGAAGCGTCTACCCCGTGTCAAATTCTTGCCTGCCGCCGATCCAGCAGCATTTTCGTTCATTGACCCAGATGAAGTTATTCGAGGAGCCCACCTCATCCCGGCATTCGCTCATGGACGCACGACCGACTACCTGCAACATGGGGACTCTGTGGCTCGCTTGGATGACCATAAGGATGACTGGTGCTTCTACTACGTCAATTGGTATATTTCGCAGCAATTAATTACCGTCCTGAAGCTCTTCTGACATACCAGATCAGGTTCGTTGATAGAGATATGTACATGCGATATCGCGGGGGCGGTATCGGCCATGTTAACCTTCAGGTAAATGACCCACCAGCGGATCCTGCAGAGCATGAACTGGATGAGATTCCGGAGCCTGACCCGGCGATTATTGAGGGCATCGAGATGGAGCCTGCAGCACATGCAGCGGAGCCCGTGCCTCAGCCTGAGGGTTCAAATCAGAGCAACTTGGCCGGCAATTCCTGTGCACAATCAGACGATCCAGCTGTGTGCACAAGCTCTCAACCGGCCCAGGGGACAGAGGCGAGTGGGGATGATGAGGATGGCTCTGATGACGAGGACAGCGAGGATGAGGACGGTGAGGATGATAATGAGGACGGCGAGGATGAGGATGGCGAGGGAGATGAACTCATAGAGGAGGAAGCCACTCTCGGCTATGGACAGTTTTAGCTTGATACATGTATCTAGTTCTCTCTCGACACATGAGTAGTCAAGCAGGAGGCAAAGTACGACATGAATGCGAACGGTAAACCATGAAGCATTGGGTGGCTCAATCACTAGACCTGCTCTTTTTGGACAGATCGTATGAAAATATATGGCGCAGAAGTCTTTGGTCACGGTGGAAGCTTCTCTGTACTAGTACCTCCACCTCCAACGGGATGCAAGGCCACGACAGCTCTGACTACCTCGGATCCGATGAAGATGATAGCAAGAACAAATGGTGGAGGAGGAAAAGATCGGATTCTCCTGCAAGTAAGGGGATTCCATCTCCTCCCGAAGGCGACGAGCCGAAAATTAACTTGAAACGACGGAGAAGCGACCGTCTGAGTAGTAACACAAAGGGGAGAGAGAAAATTCAAAAGTAAGTGCTTCTTTTCAGAGATGTTCATGACATTGCTTACCTTACAATAGACTGCTGGAGGATGGTGGTTATTTTAACACCCAAACTTCCGATACCCAGTACTTTGGCTGGAACAAACCAGCCAAAGACTCGGAGCCTGAACAGATTAACAGAAGGAAGTTCAGTAAGTCTTTAGTGCACCGATAGACAACGATGTTGCTGAGTCTCGGGTCTCAACAGAAAGATGTCAAATCAGCAAAATTCATCGCAAGATTTCCCGGACGCACTTGACACTTGCGCGCTATCATGAAGAGTTGGCAGACGCATACGATACTTCAACTTCAGACTCGGACTCCAGAGACGATGATCCCGCAAACGTATCCGTCGAAGATACCGAGCAAGCGAGCACCGAAGTTGCCGGGGCGAAGGTCATGCAATTACCACTGGCAGGTACCAACAACTTCGACGTTGTCTGTCAGACGGGGCCAGAACTAGCCGCTGCAACTATATCAGATGTCGACTATAACTCCGAGGTGCTCTCGAACTCCGGCAGCGCAGTGGAACCCATATCTGAAGTCACCTCTGACACCGAGTTCGAAGTTTACAAAATAAAACACGCCATTACGGGCGATACTGTCCTACTTTCGGCGAAGCAACAATCACAGGAAGTGGTGTTCACTTTCACGGAAACCTGCCCCTATATACCTGACGATGTCGAGTGGCCGGGTGGCGATGGAGGCCCTGGGTATGACCCCACCAAATCCGTGACCCAATCAGAGTCGATACCACAAACCGAGAAAGGGGAGCCAGGAACATCGACGGTGCCAAAGCAGGGCTTGGTACCTGGGTCGCCCATCCCTAGGTCACGACTACTATGGAATCCGAGGTCCCAAACCCTGAGACGTGTGGTTGAAACGTTTGGCAAGGAGGAAACGGAAGGAGAAGCGGAGGGGATCGCGGCAGGGACTCAGAGATAGGGGCAAAGTACTAGTAGTACTAGGTGAAGGTGGTTCTAGTAGCCGCACTAGCAGTAGAAAGGGTGAGCCGGTGGGAGGACGGGTAATAGGGCATCCGTACAGTTAGTAATCATGAGGTACACGTTCCGAGGCATATCCTAGTGTGTTACAGGGAGCGGCACGAAGGTTAGTCTGCTAGTTGGAACGCGGTACTAGCAGCAGCCTGAGCATGAATTAATTCATTCGGTAGAAGAGCAGGAGGTGCATACATATGTGTATTGTGGTCCATGCTATGCCCTTGTAAGACTGGCCATAGAAGGGATAAAGGTATGTGCTGAAAGATGATTCCTAAACAAGTACACCGGGGCATACAAACCACCACCACTCCTGGCAACCTCATGGCGTACGGCGCCTGTCCTGGCGAAGTTCACCAGGCCAAATCAGGAAATCACGGTTTTGCTGATGAGACTGGCAACAACACCACCCTCGTTGATTATATGACCTACACTCCGTGTTGAGAAGGAGCCTTGCACGTTTATGCCAAGTCCGTGGGCCGTTCGATAGAAGACGTCCCACACATGTCCTTGTGGTACGCCCGATTCGATCAAGTCCAGGATCATTTGTCGTGTCTGGCTGGTGATAGTGCCATTGTGCTTGACATGGTGAATAGTGCGTTTCGATCTTTCGTTCTCAATGGCGGTCCTAACTGCTCGCTCCTTTGATTCTTTAGCGCGCTCTGCACGATGGCGATATTTGTCTGCAGTTCTTGAAAGCTGGTGCGTCTTCTTGGTCAGCATTTTGACCTCGTCATTTGTCTTTGTAATATCCACCACCATTTTGCTAATTGTCCCCTCCGCCTCCCCTAGCTTTGCTTGCGAACGGTCAAGAGCACTCTGTGTTGCAGTAAGCTCTGCACTAGCCATGTGGAGCTTCTGTCTTGTGTCGGAGAGGTGTCCACGCGTATCAACTATCTCGGTGCGCATGTCATCGAGACCGTGTCGCGCAGAGCTTAGTTGACTTCTCGCCTCGCGTAATTCAATTCTTGTCTCATAATGCTCCTCATCCGCTCGCCGTAGGGTCTCTGCAACAGCATTGAGCTCAGCATAGGTAAGGTGAAGCTGCATGTCGCGTTGGGCAATCGCATTCTGGCTTCCCAGCAATGTATCTTGGGCGTAGCGTTCCCAAGCTCCTGCACGGGACCTCTCCCGCATCAGTTCGGCCTCTAGACGCTCAATGTTACTCGATTGGCACCCGTTCTGCAAGAGAATATTCAGCTTTGAAGGTTCCATTGGTGCAGGAATAATAGCGGGACCTCTGAGCGTCTTGCTTCGTTGAGTGGCATAGCATTTCCCTGGGTCGGAAGGCTACTTTCACTTTGACGAGCCTCCCACTGTGCGCGCAAGGTGGCCATGTTCCGCTTTGACACCTCTTTTTGCAGCGGTGAACGGCGTTGCTTGCGGGTACGCATTGTAAGTTGCAGTATCAGCTTCCACCGACAGAGGCTCACTTAGTTGAATATGCCACTGCTACTCTCATTCCCAATTTGGTCATGTCAATGTTATGATTCGCCGGAGATCATGTTGCAAAGATTCCGCTGGATCTATCCCTCGTCTATATAGCTGTTGTACAACTGCAGATATATTTTATTTTCTTCGGGATTAATTCTGTCACTACAAATACTGGGGAAACCCGAAGTGAATTGAGGGTTTTCTCTCGTATACGCGTGTAGTACAGCTGAAGTAAGAACAAACTTCAAAATTCTGTCCTCACGAAATGAATACAGATCATGTAAAGGCTCTAATCCACTTTGCAACGCAGGATTTGGTGAGGCCAATCCCCTCAACTTGAATTCTGGCTTGCTCGTAGGGGTGCCGACGGCTGAGCAGGGTTTTGTCATCATGTATACGCTATCACCAAGGGCGCTTTGCTCAAACGCCAACGGACGGTGCCACTTGAATATTTGGCAGGGGTTGCCAGTCCCCAGTATTTGTACGATATCAGTGGGGACCGGCAACCCCTGCCAGGAAAATGCGAGCGCCGTCCATAGGCATCCTAAGGAAGCGCCCAGATAGATAATGATAAAACCATCTCGAGCTACTGATAACGCGCGATACCTTGAAAGAACACACAGAATTTTAGTTGAGAAGATCGAAACGGCGGATTTCTCAAATGACACCCGCGATAGTTGTTTTTCGGTATGATCTTTCAAATGGCCGGTTTACATTTTCTCCATTCTTGCAGTATCATTTGTTGCGAGTAGGAGCGCAGCCAAGAGAGGCATGAATCATGGTCGGAATGAGTGAATTTTCGTTGGGAAATAGAATTCCAAACATATAGAGCCCTCTTTTTGAATAAGACATGTCCAAATGTGCCGTAGACATGAGCGGGAGAGGTCAAGGTCGACCCTGCAGCAGCTGGTGGAGATCACATACCGAAAAAGGAAACCCGAGCTATGACATACCAAAGAGAGTACGGTCTCTAATGTCAGACTCATATGCGCAATTGACTGCCTCGTATTCACGATGCGCAAGCCTCGCCGTTCACCGCAACAGAAAGAGCAACAAATGCGAAACCTTGAGGCCATATGGGCACGCCGGAGGGCTAGGTATGGCATGCAGGACGAAAATGATATTCCATCTGAGTCCGAAGACAGTAATTCAGTAAGTAATTCTTCAATGATTTCGTTGAATAATCTCAGCACTGACCTTGTGCAACACAGAGTGAGCATTCAAGCGACGAGATGGACCCTTTTCAGGGAAAATCACCGCAGATGTGCCGCACTGTGGCCGGTACCTGCGAGTGGCGACCTCCTCAGCAGGTATTGGCGGAGAGCCAAAATACCATCAAAATACGCGATATGCAGCTTCAGGACGCATATGGAAAGCTGAGCAATGTCATGCACATTCTGAGGCAGACAGAGGACGAGCGCGACGAGAGCATTCTCGAGCTGGCAGAGACAAGAAGAATGCTCGACCTAGCAAACCATCAGCATAATACAATGCACACGCAGCTTTCAATGACACGGGCCGCTCTGGACGACGCAAACAAGAGACTTGCCATGGCAGATGATATGCTTGGCAATATGCACGCCAAACTGGGGGACACACAGAAACGCCTCTCCGACACGAATTCCGCGCTGCATCGAGTAACCACGGAGCTCACCGAAACGCAAAATGCCTTGAATGACGCAAATTCGAAATTGGAGAAGGCGGAGGATACAGTGGATCAAATGACACGTAATCTATCCGAAGCTGCTTGCGAGATTGAAACCCTGGAGGAGGAAAGACGAAAGCTATCAAAGGCTTCTGACAAGTACCGACGTCGCGCCGAGCGAGCTAAAAATTCTAAAGAGCGTGCTGTTGCGAAAGCCACCAAGCAGGCTGAAGACGCGAAAGTGACCTACAACGTCAAGGAGAAGGGAATAATCACAGATCAAACCCAACAAATCATGCTTGATCTAGTGGAAGCTGGCGTACCAATGTCTCGTGCACCCGAGGTGTTCCATAAGGTAGCGAATGGTGTCGGTGTTACGGTCAACGGTTCAATCAACGAACGTAGCGTACGTCGAATCACAAAGGAGGGATATGTGGCTGCAAACCTGCAACTAGCAGAAGAGCTTAATCAAACAGAAGGTTCATCAGATTATCATTTTGTTGCACATAGGACAAGATGTACTTACTCAACTTCTAGGTTATACTGTGAGCAGCGATGGTACTTCACACCGCCATGTCCACCATGGTTCTAGTCACCTCATCTACAGAGTACCTGGTATTGACACACCGGTTACTCGCACACTCCCCATAATGTCGGGCGCAGATCATACCAGTGAGACGCAGGTCAACTGGTTTAAGGAACATCTTCAAACGATCTGCGATATCTGGAAGGAGAGTCCACGAGCATCTTGCATTCCTTTGATGAGTCTTGCGCGGTTGGTTGTGAAGATGTGGGCAATGGGTTCTGATCATGCCGAGGATCAAAAAAGGGTTTCGCGGTTGAAAGAAGAGCTGAAGAAGCTGTGTCAGTATATTGTCCTGGGGGAAGATGAGCTCCTAGCCAAGACGCAGGATGAGATACTTGCCCTGGTGATCGAGAAGGCGCAAGGAGAAGTTGAGAGGGCTGGGGGGGTCACCGAATACGAGTCATTGAGTCAAGAAATCAAAGACAAGCGTGCTCGCGAAGCTTACGAGGATATCTGCAAAACACTTGGTGAGGACATTTTCAATGGACTCACCAAAGAGCAGCAGGAACAACTCTGTCTCTTCCTATGGGGTGGCTGTTGCATGCATAAGGAGGATAATACATCAAAGCGCGGGTACGAGAGGATGGTTGCATGGTGGGGTGAACAAGGGTTACCGGGACCTATCAAGCTCATGAATAAGGACAACGCCGCTGCTGCAAGTTTGGGCGCAGATGCGAAGAAGCGAGCCGAAGAGGCATCAAGTGGAGGAGGTACTAAGATTGTGCAGTTGGCGGGAGCACTCTTCAATCACAAAGATGACAAGAAGGGTCATCAAGATTCCTGGAGGTTCTACGCCGAAGATAAACTGGGGTATCGCATTAACTTCCCCGATGCGAGCAACATCCGCTTCCAATCACATACCACGGGCGCTGGCGAACTTCTCGTAAACCGCGAACTCTACATAAACTTTCTCGATGTGGCCGCCCACAGAAAGGACTCACCTGGTTTGAATCATATGGAGGCCAATGTTCTTGCTGCGCTGCAGGATATACCAACACTCACGGAACTCGCTGTCTTAGCTCTATATGGTCAAGCAATGAGCCATCCGTATATGCGTACCGTGCGAGGCGAATCCTTGGACAAGATCAACCATCTGGAACTAGGCCCGCTACACGAAGAGATTGTTGCGTACCATGCCAAAATAATCGAGAACCCTGACGTCCTCATCAGCCCCGAGGCAACTTACCAGACGGGTTCATTCGACGGACAGGTGTGGGAGCGGCCAGATGTCGTGTATGCCATACAGGCACTTTCTCCCAAGTTACCACACTTGCGTGGAGCACTGGTTGCCTTCTTTAAAGGAGCTCTCGAGGCATGGAAGCGTTTTGCCATGGAATTCCAGCAGGACGGCCGGATTGCAAACCTTAGCGAGGATCAGAGGAAACGCATATGGATTCATCCCACAAACGACGTGAACGAAGGTTCGCTAGGCGGGTTTCGGGTGACCATGCACCGATGCCCTAGCATGACTCTCCATCAGTATAATGCGAAAGTCATGTATGCCAATAACGACACCCAGGCTTACTACCAGAGCTTAAATGCCGAAGATAGAACTTATCTTCGCCGCAAAGCGCGCGAACTTGATTCAGGGGGGTTGGAGAGGAAGCGCAGGAGGGAAATAGCACAAGGGGAAGAGGCAATAGCACAAGCGAAGAAAGTCAAGATTGCGGAGCGGAATGAGAAGATTAAGAAGGTTAATGACATATTGGATGCGGTGGTTGTGCGGCTTGATGTGGCGGAGTTGAAGGCATCTCCCGGGACCAACAAAGAATTGGATCTTCAGCTCGACTGGCACCGTCGACATGAGCAACAACGCGAAGCTGACAAGAACAAGCGATGTATCCCGGCCAAGTCAAAACTCACCACAAAGGCCCAGAAGCTCGACGCGCTCATCGACGCTGTAAATCGGTACAACGCACTTCCGGATGAACAAAAGGCACAGAATCAGCCCGGAAATGACGATGCACAAACGAGCAACACTACTCACCTTCTTCAGGTTCCTTCACTGGGCTCGGGCTCGGGTGTACCTATCAAGTTAGTGAGCTCTTGTGGGCACGGTGCGGACACATTCGATAGTGATGATGAAGAATGAGGGTGTCATTCGGTGGGGGATATAAAATAGTATTGCATTAGTAGCATATTTTATTAGTATCTACAGTGAAAGGAATGTGGTGAAGTTTTTCCTCTCTCCTGTGAACCTCGCGCAGTGCATGTATCGCAGAACCTCGATCATGACAGATCGCCGATCGGACAGCTCTGCCGCGGTTTGCCGGAGTGCCGTTTGCGGGGCGCCCAGATAAGGTCAGGTGACCCGAGGACAAAATCTTAGGGGGCGTTGCCGGTCCCCAATATCAGACCCTGGAAATTCATATTTGCACGTGCAATGGTGGCGACGCGCGTTAAGGACTAATTGCAGTGTTGCTTTCGTCCAGATTCAACTGTTGTTCAACCTGTTTGACCTGAACGTTCTTAAGGCCACTCCTGCACCCGTAACAAACCCCTTTGACTGCGCAGTCTCTTGTGCACGAGGACTTCTTTAACCTGCTCAGACATAGCTTCAGCCTCGTATACGCACCATTCACTCTCAGCTGCGGCTCTCAGGACGAATTACGTCTCATTCTCTCGCCATTGCCACCTCGTCTGCGGCGGTCTAGGACTATGCCCGTAACTCAGTGCGTAATTCGTTCATGGGCGATCAGTCTGTAACTCAAGAGTTGCCGCTTGCAGGCCCGATGATCGATCGAGGTTGGATGCATACGCAAAGACTATATACCAGTGTCTGCATTTGGTACGGGCCAACGACAAGTACATATGGCCCATATCTCATAGGGAACGCGCCAAACATTACTTTGGACCCGAGGACGCTATCAAGAAAGAAAAGATCACTGTTCCCGCCGTTATAGACGTGCTCGCCTACCTCGCCGTACGCCACGGACACGGTCGCGTTGCTCTAACGTTCGCGACCTCGCCGACGAGTCTGACCATGTATATTGCTCAGAATGAGCCCGCGGACCCCAATATCCCTCACTATATACTTGGAATCTGGTCCCTGCTGTCATTGCTGAAGGACGCTCTGGACTGCCGCAATTCGGAGAGGGAGGAAGAAGCTAGGACAAAACTGCAGGTCTTATTGTATCAAGCCTGTAGCCATCGCATCATGGACGCTCTTCGAGCGCAGCGAGTTTCCTACGAGTACTTTGTTGACACCATGCAGATGGTAGAAGTGGACGAAGCCGATAAATTCGAGGAGGTTGTTCAACTCATCAACGGACTGTACGACTTATTGGGTGCCGGGCATAGCGGGATCACCTTCTCTGACACTGAATACGACAAAGTCGCAGAAACATGTAACTCGCTCATTCGGACGTTCTCGCAACAATACCCTTACGGCAAGTGGTTCGAAGCTTACCACGAGGTTGCAGGTACGTTGCGCATTTCAACTGGGATCGCCAACAATAACCCAATTTTGCAGACATGCGAACACTATTCAGCTTATCGTCATATGTATCATCCATTATACAACTTCCTCGCAACATTCACTATCTATCACTCCTTTCCTCCCATGATTCATCGCTTCGGGACATTCTCAGCAGACCCCCCGAGATTGTGGTGATACCTATCCATGATCCCTATGGCGCGACAATTGACACCACACCTGATACTCTCTTCACCTTACTTCATAATGCGGTTGACGACCCTGTCCCGGAGCTGACCCTTGAGCAGTTCCACTCTCGGCTTACTGCAAACTTATCATACCTGGAGGGCAAGACAGAAATCATCACAACAGGTAGCACTCACTGTGAATGTGCACTTGCAGTGTACATTTATAATAATTTGATTGAATCATCTCACATTGGTATTTCTTCTCAATCTTGCTATCCTTGTTCTCTTTTCCTATATGCATTTACCTTGGGAGTCAAACTCATAACTAATACATTTGATCAGTGTTATAGTGAAGAGTTTGATTTACCATGGGTGCTGCCTCCTCCCTTGATTGATATTTCCACTTCTGACAATATTGTAGATGAAAGGAGAACTATTTGGGTTTGGAAGCAGATGATTAGAAAGCTTGCTTCTCATTTGAAAATTCTTTGGAGTATTAGTGGACAAAGAGATTTGGATTGGTTTAAACACTATGATTTACATAAAGAGTAGTTTCATTGTTACATGCATATCAAGTAATGTAATACTGTTCTATGATGATCATGATGAAACTATATGTAATACTGAGTATTAATCATACCTGAGTCTTATATTACATATATTCATATTCATTGATGTCACTTTCACTTGAGGAAATGAATGCATGAATACTGCTTGCATCAGTAGAATCAGATACCTTTCTAAATGATTTCTCTAGTGATAAAAATTTGATAGTTTCAACCAAATCAAGAGACAACTTTTGTGTGAAGTAATCCTTGACTTTCTGATTTAATTTCTGATCAATAAATGGAGAGGGAAAAATCCAGGGTAAATAGATTTTATTATGGGTCCCCTGCCATCTGATAATGGTACCATTTGTATCTTCTTTATATGCTGCATATGCAGAAAATAGAACATGACATGGATAACAGCATAGTTTTGATACACTAATATAAGGGTATATTGAAAGTTTCTCATTCTCAATCTTGGTGAGAATCTTGCATTCACAATGTAATTTTGCATTTATCAATGTATTCTGAGTTATAGAAAGAGCACTGCATAGATTTTTTCTTTCTTGAAAATATGCAATTGTCATTTTCTTTTGCTTTCCTATAGTATAATTTTCATGAGAGTCTTGTGTCTCATTGATCACATTCAATAATGCGCTATCTGTGAAATCCTTTTCTGATATACTAATTGTTTCAGATTTTTTGGCTTCAAGCAAGATAAAATTAGGATGTAGTTGTATAATTTTTCCAAGTTGTATATCTTCAATATGTCTTATCACATTCATGGTAAGTATATAGTTTGTAGTAATTTTTTTCAAATAGCGTTCAAGCATATAGAGACCAGAATTTTCATTCTTAGCAAGGACTCTTAATGCAGCATTGATATCAGAATCAGTTATTTGATTCTCAGTCAACTCTGCAATTCGTAGTGCAGTTTGTATATTTCTCAGAAAGTCTTCTTGATTCTGCACAATGATAGCACAATAATTCACAATAGTCAAGTACTTTGAATTTGTATCACTTTGTGGAGACTGTGTTATAGTATAGCCAATAGCATGAACAGCCTCTATAGCAGAGGTAACACAAGATTGATCTTCCAGTTTGGGAACTGATATACCTAACAATAAGTGTAACTGTTGCACAGCATCACATATAGCATCATAGGCTTGACTTCTTCCTGGTTGAATACGATAGCGATACTTGAAGAAGAGAGAACTATATTTTTTAACACAAGTTCTGATCTTTGTTGCTGTCTTCTCCATCATGAAAGACAGCATTCCAATGTTCTATTGCTCTACACTGGCATGATCAATATCAGAGGCAGTAGAGGACTCTCGAAGTCTTTGGAGCTTCTCCCAACATGATTGCACAGTCATAGGAATACTTGGCTGAACAGCATCATTGCAAGCAAGATACACAGGGATTGAGACTAAATCAGGTTGATCACTGGCATCTTCCAGTTCATGCACTTTCTCGGTGAATGGAGCAGTGTCCAATGTGGCATTACCAATGGCAACGGCGAATGCACCTCCCTTCATGGCGGGAACAGCAGCAAGCAGGTCAAGGAATGCATCAACCACTTTGGAGCAGGCAGCATGATCTCTCGGAATGCTCGCGCGACGATTTGGGTTCAGATTGAGCTCGGTCAATGGATCATCTCTGGACTCCGTACTCTCGGCGACCTCGATAGAAATATATCCAAGTGCAAACAGTAACTGCAGTAGCTTGGTCTGGTTCAGTGAGCCGACTGGGTTCGATTGTGGCGAAGATGTCTGTGCCTTGACGGTATCCATTGCGGGGGCGAACAGTACAGCGAGGGACAAGCTTGGAGAGCAAGATGATGGTAGTCGACAAAGAGACGACTGATGTGCTTGCGATAAGCCTGATTGCCCTTGGGTGTTTACGGATATATCCGAAGTCTGAGGCGCCAACCAAGGGCCTGCTCTCGAGTCTCACTAGGTCTCACTAGGTCTCACTGTGTCTCACTTCGTGTTCAAATGCACGTACAGCTGTCTTCCTAGTTGCCTATGAATATGAACATTAATTGCAGCGGCGAACACATACAGTTCATACTGTGCTGCAGCCTGGTATGTCCCCCAGTCATGTCCATGCTCTCCTTTGCGGCTATAAGTAGCCTCTCTGACTTTGCTACACACAGCAGTACTGTCTTGGTAAACAATCAACCGGTTGCGAGTGTTAGCGTATACGCAGCTACTCGCATATCGTCTCTGGAGAATATCAATTGTCGTCACTTTGCCAAATATCTAAAGCCCTCTCAAGAGTCGAAGCTCGTCACAATGTGGTGGGTGCCAGGTGGTACGCGCCTATTCCTATGTTCCAGCGACGCCACATGCTGAGGCCATATTGCGGAGATAGCCTATGTCACTATGGAAGCGATTTTGGGCGAGCTTTGGAACGCGATGCCGGATGAATGTCTGCTAATGCGCGCAGATGCCGATACCGGGTAATCCATTCTCCGTTCGTCCTGGAATTTATATCGATGAAGAGACCCCGGAGACTGCCAAAGATGATGAAGAGTATTTTTTGACAGGTGGCGAGAGGCATGAAACCCTGAACTCAAAAAGGGGATTTGTATGTTAAAATGTTGCTGTAAGTTGCAATCAGGACTGTTCCCGTCAGAATATTTGTGTATTGACTGGAAATTAATACAGAATGATGCAGATAACACTGCATAAGTCGACCAATTTCTTCAGTCACGTGATCTGATGAAATTGTTGAAGAAATGGTGTTTTTGTTTCAATTTTACCGATTTTCACTCCATTTCTTCAACACCTTGAATAAATTTAGAATTTTTTCATGACTTCTCTACCAATTTCATCATTGAAGACACCCGTCAACTTACCCAGTGTAACCAGCATGTGTGTCACGTACCATTTCTGTCACGTGACCTTGACTAATCACATGACCGCATTTATTCCTCTTATCTTTGATTTCCTTCTCCGATCTCCGATTCCTTTTGATATCTTCCGAGTACGTTTCCGATATCTTATCTGTCACCCGTCACATCTCTCTTGGCTATGATTGTATGACTCATCTCTCCACATGATCTTCATTCTTATCGATACACGAGTTACTTTCTTATTGTCTTTACTATCTCCGATTCTCCGATTTCCCGGAAAACATTGTATTTCCACATGGACACACACGACTCATGTTTTACACGAGTATCCTTGTAGAACAGTATTTAAGCATAGTTACTTTGTACTTCGTTCTTCAGTCAAATTATCGACTTAGTCTCCAGACTCTCTCCGTCCAAACCTCCGAGCTTGTCTTCGAGTTCTTCCGAATCAGACTTGTCGTTAGACTCGTCTCGAGACTTGACTCTGCAGGTACTAATTGACTTAGTACTTCGCGCATCCCCGTTCTCTGACATCTTCGAGTACCTTGGTACTTCGGAGACTCCGATTCTTCCGACCCTTTCGTGTGAGACACGGTCAACTCAAATAGGGCCCCGAATTCAAGCAGGGCACAGCACATAAGCTGAGGCCATATCCCACTATACGACAGAGTCTGTATCCTCCAAGGTCTTATCGAGATCTCCGAGACTTCCGGAAGATACGTACTTAACAATGTGAACAAAAGAGAAAAAAGTTTGGAAAATTGCAATTTTGAATGGACATTTTTTATAACAGTTCGAACATTACACGGTCATTTGTAGTTATGAAACGGTCAATTGTAGATAGATCTTGGTCTCTCATAGTTACAATCCAATTTCTAATTTCCTTTTCCCAACTTCTAAATCTTCATACCGAATGCCTCACTCTGTCCTCACTTCATTATTTTTCTTTCAACCTTGGTTTTCCCATTCCTATTTGAAGTCTCACATTTCTCATTTCATGTCTCTCTGCCTATTTTTAGCTATTTGTGAAGGGCAAGACTAAGTTGAACCTTCTGAGAGCAAAGTGAGATGGACTTCAAACGTGAGTGTGAGCAGTTCAAGAGTGGAGGAAATGGGGAAACCCTAAACTGGTGTTGATTTGGCGAGGAAATGGGAGACGAGGGTGGTGAGTATAAGAGAAATGTGACAAGTATGCTACGGGGCTGAGAGTCTGAAGGGTAACATGGTAAGTAAGGAACAGAATGTGAATGTAGATATAAAAGGAAGTAATGATACCAAAAGAGGAGAAATTGTTACGGAGGTTGTAACGATCGGGAGTTGACCTAAGTGTCCAGCAAACGGAGGCTCGAGTCGAATTTCAGAGACGCGACAAGTAACAATGGGAATCCGTAATGAGACTACTGGACATCTCTAGACAAAGAGAGATGCGCTAGTATAAGGTGTAAGGAGCACACGGTCTTGCTGCTCTGAGGCCAAGAAAGTGTGTATTGTCAAGATGTAAGTAGTCTGCTAAGTACAAAGTGATCGTTAAAAATGCCAGCGCTAAACCCTACATGCGGAAGCTGTACGTGTGCGGTCTGACAAAATACTCCTTTTGATATTCCTCTTGGAATATCTCCATCGCTATGTCCACTAGCTCCGTAACAGAAATCAAGGAACGGTGTAGACTCTGAGTCTGGTAAGGCAGGAATATCCAAGGGATAGTCCTAGCGAGTGAACTGTCATCTGACTGTTCAAGAGGAGGGAGTCTAGTCCTGACGATGGATGAGAAATAGCCAAGTCACAAAGGACGAGGCAGAGACAATGGGGAGATGGGATAGGGGACGACACTTGAGACTCAAGTGATAGCGGATGTGACCTCAGTCCAATACTACCAGCGACCACCGTTCAGGTCGAAGACTCTGGAGCTTTTGCTATGAGATGTGGGATGTATTCTGGTTTGATATAGAGAGTAGGAGATGATAAAACTGGTGAGGAAAGGAAAACTCTGCACGGATACTGTCTGCTGTTCTGAACTGGTGGACGCGACCTCAATGTCGCAGTCGCTGAGAAACTGAAAATTGAAAACTGGGGGAAACTGAAAAACTAAACTACTCTGTCCTGTTGTCCTGCACCTCCTGCCGGCACCTGTCACGTCCGATCACCTATACAGTTCCACTGACCCCAAAGCGCCTGCCAGCGTCCGCCTCTGATCGCCAGCGACCACGCTTCCCGGTTGCTGACACCTGACCTTCCCAATCCAGCTGTTCCTTTGTCCTTCTTACGACATGGCTGATCTCCTCGACGGCCTTAGTGAGGCTAGAAGGCACCTGTTGTTCGAATTCCAGATGCTGATCATTGGAGTATTCATCTGGGAGCTTGGGACTCATCCATCTGATCCTGGTCATGACCGCCTTCCAGCCATCCAGGTGAGATCCTCTCGAGCTCAGCGTCCGCTGCCACCTGCTAAGCGTTTCCAGCCATTGATCCAGAGTGTGTACCAGGACCTGATGCTCCTATCTGAGCCCTATGGAATGAGGTCGCGCCACGATGCTCTGCTGTTCTGTCTTCATGAGGTATTGACCACCTTCGTTCGTGAGGTTGATGGACTTAGCATCGGTAGTGGGTCGCTAGGTGGGTTTTGCTTTCTGGGGAAAGGATTCATCTGACCGATATCCAGGTGAATGCCTAGGCGACGTCTTGCTCCAACTATGCGATGGGTTCATGCTTGGCCCTGACACCGACGCTGTTCTTGCCGGTCGTGCCCCTGCCGAGGTCCATTGAGTCACTATGCCTGACCTGGGTAGGGTCGAGTCTCAATTGTGTCACTTGGAAGCTAGCCTCACATGGTGCCATCGAATGCTGGCAAGTCTCAAGGATATGCTTGTGCGTGAGGAGAGGACGGTTCATCCCCCACAGTTTGTGAGCATGTACATTGGAGACGAATGTTCTGAAGTTGCGCATCGGTGGGGGTACGGGGGCGAGGCAACGTGCATGGCGGTCGAGGGTCCGGTCAAGGAGTGAGGGGAAGGAACTGAGAGTCGCTGGGGAGTGAACTGAGCGGTAGAGGTACTTGGAGATCTGCTTAATGTTAGCTTAGGCCATTGGAATACATATTGAATTGTCCTGTTACATTGGGCTGAGTGTGCAACTGCTGAGTCGGGACATGGTTGTAAGGCCTGTTGGTCACGTCCAGGTGAGGAGCGGAGGAAGGTCGAGCTCAGTCGTGTCCATGTTGTACGCAGCCGTTATGTGAGGCTGGATGCAATCCAGGCCTTACAACGGTACATTCACAAACCAAATTCATACGAACCTTGGGACATGTCACATGTAATGGTTGAAAAGTCCGAACATTTGGTCGAAATGGTACAATACTTGTAGCAAATGCCAGTTCCAAATCGGGAAATTTGGCGCCCGGGGAGTTGGCGTAGTATGAAGTCAGAGGCGGGGAGCGCCGGTGGGCGGGAGGGCAGGAACAGCGCGCAGGCATCGCGCGGGTGGGAGCGCCGGGGTAAGGGTACAGTAGCAGGAAATGCATGGGAGTTGGCGTAGTATGAAGTCAGAGGCGGGGAGCGCCGGTGGGCGGGAGGGCAGGAACAGCGCGCAGGCATCGCGCGGGTGGGAGCGCCGGGGTAAGGGTACAGTAGCATATATGTACTGTGTCCGGGGTCTTCTGCACCAGGGAAAAGGTTGTTCTGTGCACCATGTGGGCACCATCAAGCCGTCACGTTCCGGTCGTCGGCAACCGTCGGCTTTCGCATCATTCCGAAGCTCGCCCAAAATCGCTTCCATAATGTCACTAGATCGTTAGGATCGGAGACATTGACCTCGCTTCGATTGTCTGTGCTCACTCGCACGTTAATCCTTGATCTCATGAATTGGTCGAAACGGCGATCGCAACCATTTCGCGTCGAAGGAAGGTTTCACGGTACTCGGCTTATTGCGTTCAAACTTTGGCGTGCGTCGGTGACGCGTATCGTTGAGGAGTTGACGAGGCATCGGCTTCTGGGCGAGCTAGGCCCGACTCGGACGGCGAGAGTTGAGACACTTGGATACCCTTAGGTAACCATGTCTTTCTCTTCCACTCGTTGTGCCGACCGCTCTTTTTGCCTCTGACTTCTTCATCGACATGGCGTTTGCATTCAGACACCAGCCGCTCAAAGCACTATACCTTTTTGGCACTATCGTCTACCTTTTGGGGTCCCTGCCGGTATGGGTGGTCCTCGCAGCGATACCATACACGCGTCCACGCCGAACCTGGTCCTTCAACCGTACCCTTATTGCGCGCATCGCACGAGTCTATTGCAATCTCTTATGGGACACAGGCATACTTCCCCCAACTCCTCTGTCGGAGTACGAACCAAACGCCAAGACCCTCGGCTTTGTGTGGGTGAAGGCAACGCCTGAACTCATCGTCGGCGAAATTAGCGAACTGGCAGAGAAGAATGAAGTTAAGGCCGAACGTACTGGTGGATTTTGGTTCGGCCCTAGAGGTCCTGATGGCGAGGTTGGACAACGCGCGTCCTCGGATGAGAAGGTTGTGTATCATTTGCACGGTCAGTATGCTCTATGTTCGTGTTCTCTTATTGTATATTGTACTGACTGCCTAACCATTCAGGTGGAGCGCATGTTGTGAGTCGAATGATCCTTATTTTAGGCTCATTGGGTCGTTGATAAATTCGCATCGTAGATGGGCACTTCCCGTCCCGGTGGTGACCAGAAAGATAATTTCGCGGGGTGCTTGCAGCATTTAGGCCCGAAAGTTCGCGTCTTTGGTCTTGAATATCGTGTATCCTCAGCACCTCCATTCACCGCTGCCAACCCCTTCCCAGCGTCCCTCATTGACGCCGTCGCAGGTTATCGATACCTTGTTGGGGACGTTGGCTTTGAGCCACGTAATATAATCCTATCCGGAGATTCTGCTGGTGGAGGAATCGCAATTAATCTCGCACGCTACATTGCGACCGCGAATCTCTCTGCTTTGCCTAGACCTGGTGGACTCATTCTCTCTTCTCCAACCGCTGACTGGGCGCAGACCCACGTTGGCCCAGAATCATCCATGGTACGCAATTCAAGCACCGATGTCGTTCACAAGATCTTGGAGAGTGGATATACACTTCGAGCACTCGTAGGGCGTTTCCCGGAGGAATGGGGTGCGAAGAGCGCATGGATCTCTCCGGGAGGTTTGCGTGCCGAGTGGGAACCGGGGATGTTCGCTGGTTTCCCTCGGACGGCAATCGTGGCTGGAGGCGCAGAGTATACCTTGGATGCTATCCACACGTTTTACAAGAGGCTCGTCAAGGACAACGGGAAGGATCATATCATGCTCATCGAGCCCGTCGACTGTACGCACGATCCATTGGTGTTGACGTTGAATGAACCGGAGCGAACAGAGGCATTCAAGCAGCTCGCGGCATGGTCCAAGACATTGTAGGAGAATGTGTTTGCATACCGAGTTTCACATCATCGTACTTCCTGTGGTAACTGCAATGCTCGAAATTCTGTATTACCCCAACTTCGGCACATGGTAAGGTACAATAGCTGAGACCTCATATAATTAGCATGCATGCTATTTTGACGCAGCCACGATTCCGTCAACCCAGTCCGAACAGGTCAGATTTCATTCCGGTTCCCCCGCGTTGCCACGGTATGTTTTCCATTGGTTCCGAATGTTTACTTCTGGCACCATCTAGCACCCCATATACCCCAGCTCAACCTCGGGCTGCGAGTCACTTCATCTTGTGGACACATCACCAGGAAAGCTTCCTTTCCTCCTGTACAATACCCTCGAATTGTAACGTAGTCGAACATTTGGCCCTAGTGACGTTGGTATCGGTCCGCTCGAAAGTAACCTGCCTCCCATTCGAATCATCCAAGCCATTCCGACGCTGATGGCAGATACGTACACCTGGTACATTACTGGGTTAGTGACTCACCACTGAGCGAGCATAAGTGACTTCCGACATTCACGTTGTGCTGACATTACGCAGGACATCGCGAGGACTGGGCTTGGAGCTCGTCCGACAGTTAGTTAGTTCGGAGTATCCTTACAACTTTGTCATCGCGGCATGCCGAAATCCAAGTTCTGCAACGGAACTCAATGCTCTGACACCTACAAAGGGCAATACACTTCACGTCGTTCAGTTGGACGTATGTGACGAAGTGTCTATCCAGGCATCGGCGTCTGAGACGGAGCAACTCTTGCAAGACAAAGGCTTGGATTACCTGGTGAACAACGCCGCTGTAGTATGACCTACTAATTCGAGCTTTTCGTTGAGCACTGAGTCGACAATTCTCTTTAGTCTGGTGGAACCGACACCTTATCCAACCTCTCCATCCCCTGGTTCAAGAAGACATTCGATACGAACGTTCTCGGACCTGCACTCGTAACCCGCACGTTCCTACACCTAGTCGAGAAGAGCCAGAGGAAGGTCGTTCTTAATATGAGTAGCGGGTTGGGAAGTATTGCTTTGGATTATGGACAGGAATACGCAAGCTATAGTCCTTGCAAGACAGCATTGAACATGCTGGTGAGTACTTGCTTCTGAGCAAACACGCAAATGGTTCGGCCACCTGATCAAATACTGCAGACCTACAAGCAAGCTAAAGCGAGACCGGATCTCATTTTTCTTACGATGTGTCCGGGATGGTGCAAAACCGGTAAGACAATACAGCCCAACTTTATCTCTTATGTCGTTGACAGCTCGTGCAGAAATGGGAGGTGAAGGCGCGGAGATCGAGCCGTCGGATAGCATGGCAGGCGCTATCAGGCTCCTTCAAAATGCGACACTTGAACACTCTGGCAGGTATTGGAGGTATACTGGCGTGGAATTGCCATGGTAATAGAGACATCAAGTTAGGATTGGTGGAACGGAAGCAAGAACAAATCAAATAACGCTACAAGACAATACAGCGATGAGGATACCTGTTGTGACGTTAGCACGGGAGTTTGGAGTATGTAGCAAGCAAAACACGCACGGCAAACAAATATATCAGAGCCAAACAACCTCATGGAGATCAAAGCAAGTTATCAACTTCATCGTCATCCTCGTCATCTTCCTCCTCTATCGTCGTGTCCATGATAGAATCATGACCGGGCTGAGTATCCTCGTCTTCCATAACATCTTCAAGCTGTGCGTCCTCCCTAGCTTTTGCGGAGGACCTGTAGGAACACGTGTCAGCGTGAATTTACAGTTGGAACAGACGTCAGTGATGCTTACCGTCTACCCGACGACTGCTTGCTAGTAGATGCAGCTTTACTAGGAGGTTTGCTTGAGCGCGATGCAGGTTTGCTTCTTCGGGATGGCGGCGTAGGGGTGCCCCCATCTTCTTCCTCTTGCACATCGTCCTCTTCCTCATCTTCCTCGGATGAGCTCCCAACTTGCTTGACAGCTTTCGAAACTGCCGCACGAGATTTCGTAGCACTATCAGAAACAGACCGTTTCAACATTCTTGCGCCAATGGACGTGTAACTGCAGACTTACGCAGATCGCTTCGGCAGGACTCTGGTAGGAGGCTTGACAGTAGGGGGAGAATTTCCCCGCTCTGTAGCCGCATCGTCGTCTTCCTCGTCGTCCGATGTTGACACGCGTCTCCTCCTGGAGTCGTTCGTTAGCAGTCACACGTACTGAGGATCGGGAGACTTTTACTTTGTCTTTCCTTTGGCTCGAGTTTTAGAAGCAACGGAAGATGCCACTGAGAGAGGCGTCGAACGGTCATCATCCGACGCTTGTGATGTTGCATCCGTCGCAACACTCTCAGATCTCCTGTCATTGAGATGTTCGGCTTCAGGGATCCTGGAATAGACGATATCATGATGAGCAGGTACAGACCTTTTCCGTGCGGTTCTCTTCTTTGGAACTTCCTCCTCCTCATCGTCCTCCGGGATGATATCGTCCAGGAATTGGAACAATTCATGTAGATGCTCGAGCTTACGATACTCTTCTTTGTTGAAATCCTCCAGCTGCTTCTCGAATTTCTTCGTGAACGCGGCCTCGAACTTGTTGAATGCATTCTTCGAAGCAGTGTCGCGCAAAGGACGTCGCTAAGCGGATGCCACAGAAGTGAAAATCAGCTGAGGTATCGATAAGAGATCAATTGAAGTTACCGCGCGGAGGTTTTGCATGAGCAACTTGAGCGTTCGAACTTTGTCGTCATCCATACTCTCGGGAATGTAGAGCTTGCCAAGGAGAAGAGCCAAAGCTTTCTTATCGTCCTCTGTCGGTAGCATCTCTTATGAGCGATAATAACGAGTAGCACAGTGGCAACTCACTGATCATGTCATCGCTGAAGAGGGCCTTAATGATGTCGTGAGCCATGTCCATATGAAGAGTCTCATCAATCGTTCGTCCTGGTACATCCTTTGCAACAGCACTGGTAAACACACCAGGTAAGACGGGCAATCAACGATCAAGAGTGATTCAAACCTACGCGGCTTTCTGAGGGTCTGTCCAATCTACGAACACAAGGCCGGCCTGAGCAGGCGTGATCATGTCTTCCTCACCATCCCATTCCTTGTAAACCTCACAAAGTTGTTGGAATACGGGAATGAAAAGCTGAATGTATACAGATTGTCAACAAGCCGTTTCTCCGGACTTCATGATGTACTTACCTTTTGCATCCGCTGTTGATTAGCTGCCGATGAATAACAGTATACAGGGAAGAAATAAGAGAGACATTGTCTGAGTTCCTGGTTTTCCGCTGTCTCCGGTGACATGAATACTAAGACGAGACTTCGAAGCACGCGCTCATCGGAAATGAAACCTGACAGCATGAGCTTCGAGATACCGACGCATAAGAGCGCTTGGACGCTGTCGGATTCCTCGTTCTCGAGCACATGAAGGAGGAACTCAATGATACGATCACCCTGAATGCAAGGTTCAGCGGTTGTCGAAGTCGGTGTAAGTCTAGCAACGTACGTTGGGGTTCCCTGGGCCCAAGAAGTGCCCTTCGTGAATCATGAGTATGTCGAAGATGATCTGCAGAACTCGCAGTTTGAGAATTTCGGGCGCGGATTGCACTTGACTTAGGAACAATTGGAAGGAGTTCAAGGCCATCCGCTGAAGCATGGATCATAAGTCATGATACGCGATACATAGTGAGCATGACGCACCCGAGCAATCAAACAACACAACCCCAGACTAACCAGGCCCTTCTCTCGGAGGGCCAGTTCCTTGCGTTTCACAGCTGGTATAATGAGTTCCCCGAGGATACCTTCGAGCGTCGAGTTCTCTTCGAATGTCTTTGATCCAGCGTTAGAGACGTATGACAACTCCGAGATATGTTGGCACTTACTCCATTCACTCGCTCCAGCATGCCAATGCAGAGAGATAGGCAGCGTAGGTCCATAGCATCCGCTCGTGCTTGCTCCTCCGGCGTTCTTTCTGCCACAGGTTTGGCGGCCGGACGCACTGTCTTAATAGTTGCCGGAGTCTCACCGAATGTTGTCTCACCATCATCCTTCTACGATATCCATCAGCACTCATGACACGAGAAACCAAGGGTTATGAACGTACGATGGGTTCCTCTTCATCAGTTTGGTCTCGTAATTCGTGAATGACTTCTACCACGACCCGAATGAGGTCACGCTCGTACGGAGAGAGCTTTCGAAGGACGTCGAGACATAATGACACGAGGCTGTCTGGCAGGTCTTCCTCGGATATCATGTCACCTGCACATATAAGATGTGAATGCCCATGACCACAGTCATGAATAAAATCTAACTCACGGACGAGCTGAAACATCTTCCTCCTCCCAATCTCATCGGCGTAGTCTAGGTTCACAGCCAATTTCAACATCTCTCCAATGACAAACTCTCGTTCAATCCGTTCCTCTTCCATCTTTGCCCTTCTTTCCTCTTCTTCTTCACCAGCTTCCCCATCAACCATACCATCCTTGAGAAAGTTCTCCATTTCTTGGTCATTGGCGAAAGCATTGAGGTTGTTGTAGTGTTCTTGGATCTTAAATGCCAGGAGAGTTACAACCGGAAGAGACGTCTCGAGTCGGACATTGTCTTTGGTGTTGATACAGTGTGAGGCGAAGACCCGGGCAAGGAATGCTTTCTCGGGCGTGAGGTCATTCCAAAAGTTGTCTATACATGAAGATGTCAGTTGTTTACTGCAAATTTACGAGAGATGCCTTTACCGCTAAACTCGAGAGAATCAAGTATGTCTACACGAGATTGGAACACGCTCATCAAAGCATCTTCCGGTACTTTGCTCTCGTTGATTAGGTCAAATAGCTTCAAGAACCTGATGATAACTGGTTCGTTTGTCTCCTCGTCAGAAGGATGAGGATTTGCCTCAAGCTTGACGCTATCCATCTTCTGTATCACATCGTCCATCTGCACGACATCTATCCAATTCGCAAGCAACTTCTCGGCGGCCTGTTTCACAGATTCTTCACGGTCTCCTAGGCCATTCCGGACGATTGTTTCGCGTTGTGCGATCTTGAATGCGCGAGGATGTGCAGGAGAGATTTCACCATCTGACCCGGAGGAGAGCGGATTCAGTACAGTAGCGTAGACCGCCTTTCTAACAGAGGGATCAACGTCACGCATCCTGGAAAGGATCGAAGGCAGGGTGAGGGGTCCGACGGGCATGTGTACAAGGGCTGCACGACGCACGTCTCTGAAAGAAAGGTAAGTGGAAGCAGAAGTAGATGAAAGAGGACACGCACGCGGATGCGTCGTAACACATTGTATCCATGAGGATTTCAATGATACTCGGGCTCGCGTCCTCATCGTCTGCGCCACATATCTTAGAAAGAGCCACGACCGATTGGACACGAACTGGGACTTCTTTATCTCGCACGCGCTCCACTAGAGTCTCTCTAAGCTTGTTAAACAAATCCTCGCTAACATGAATGTCAGTTATGTTCTCTTACGAATCAAACAGGGAAGACGTACTCGATTTCTCCAAGGTAGGGAATGATCTCTGCGATGCACTGAAGAACTCGGAACCGAACAACCTTAT
The DNA here is from genome assembly GCA_022160315.1 of Panus rudis PR-1116 ss-1. Classification (NCBI taxonomy): domain Eukaryota; kingdom Fungi; phylum Basidiomycota; class Agaricomycetes; order Polyporales; family Panaceae; genus Panus; species Panus rudis. Next base: position 25,254 of record MU275296.1, read on the forward strand.
CTTTACTGAGACTACCCTGGAAGAGGAAACGAAGCACACGAGAGACAAAACGAGACGCTACTGTATCGTCGTCGTCATCTGGGCCAGGAGGCGGCTTCTTCTTGGCCTCCTCGATCGCTATAGCACCGCTGCTGAGTACCGTTCTCAAGCAGCACGAGACAACAACTCACTTTTCTCGTTCATAAACTTGACATAACCCCCTACAAACCTCATAATCCTATCCGCAACAGAGTTACCACGTTTTACAGGGAAAACGAGGCCGAGCATGTTCATGAAAGTATCCTGAAAGACTCGCTCTCCAGTTAGATTCGGGGCATTGCTTCCATCTTGTGCGGCGGCATCCGTCTGTAGTTTATACAGCGCAACGAAGTTCTTCTGATGATTTGCAGATGTATTTTGCGCCTGATCAAATATTCTGGCCACGTTTGCAGGTAAGTTTTCTAGGCTGTTGGCAACTCGCGCGGGCATGTTGAGGACTTGGTGTCGAAGGGATGTCGCTAACTCGAAAGTATCACAGAAAGGTCAGGCAAGGTCAAGATAAGAGGTCGCGCAAGCTATCAAATGGTTTCTCTGAACGGTGTCGCGAGGAGTTTGAATGTTGAATGTTGAGAAAAGACAAGAGCTACTGGAACGCGTTCGACGCGTCGCGCTGACTCTCCAGAGTTGAACGCGCAACTCACGTGACGTTGAGTTAGCGGCTCTGAGCCTCTCACTGGCAGACGCCGTCAGTAACACAACCCTCACCGTTACTGCAGGTAACGATGTACAATGTTCAATTACAAACCTTGCTCGTAGGTCGCCAATGCTGACGATCCTCTGTCCCAATTTTCCACCTCACCCTCATGCACATTGATTTTGTAGGCTCAAAGAGGATCCAGTTACGTGCTCATGAGTCATAACGCTGAATTACATAGTTCTAACATGGTCATTGTCAATGTCCAAGCTTTCGAAGATACATGGCCCTGAAGATAGTCCTACAGTAGTAACGGAACTGCGACGAATGTTAGTGATTTCGGACCTTACAAGACTCCACGACTATTACGGTATACATCGCTAGGAGACGATATCACGAATTCTTCATCAATGAGCGCAAGTTTCCACAGACGGGCGTCGCTGAGGGAGTGCCCTATCTACGTGACTTGTCATGTCTAGGAGGACCTCTTCCTGAGGTCCCAGTTCCAGGGCCTCTGACAACGGCAGAAGCCTCAACCTCAACGACTTCCGTCTCTCCATCACGGGAGGTGACTGAGCGGTTGAGTCGGACTCTGAGAACAAGCTGGCCCCTCACGAGCAGCGTACCGATGACTACTCCAACTATGCCTCCCAAGGCAGCGACCATCACCACATCTCCAACAGACTGAAAGCATTGTGCACAATCAGTCAAGAAATTTATGAAAGGAATAGCATACGCACCGGTCCCCCTTGGTCGTTTGACCTGCTGTTGTCGTTTCGGCGGTTACTCATGATGATATTGTACTGCAGCTGGTGATGCGTGATTAGACGATCTGAAAGTATAGCACCAGAGCAGTCGTGCTTACTGATGGGGATGTTGATTCGTTGTCTGAGAGAGTAGGACTCTGTGGCCATGAGATTTTATACACATCGAAAGCGCGAAGGCGATGTTAGTTCGTCGGGGGACCGACAAGCTGTATGTGTCGGGAATACCGTATCTGGGAAGTATCTTTGTCAAGTACCTTTCTGACGAGTAACGTATAGTATCAGTATGTGGGAGGAGAAGGAGTACGGTAAGAGGCTCGCGCCATACGTACCACATGTACTCACTTCGAAGATTGGGATAAGGTCGACTTGCAGCACGGAGGGAGTGCTCCGAATTGTGATTATGAATACTTACTATACATCGGAGGCTCCCAAGAATACTCGGCCTCATTCATTGCATCGCTGAATAAGAGAAGCAGCAGAGGCGTGGGGAGGTCGGTGGTGGTACTTCCACAACTACGCTAACGCATAGCAGAGGCTGATTCGAGAGTGCATTCATTTCTTTCTGCAGGTTATCCAGTTGAGCGCGGGATCACGCTGTCCACATGTCGCAGCGTAGAAGCGCACGACATACGCACAGGCTTAAAATTTGGCAGATTTCAGGGATAAAGTTCTATGCTAGCGCAGATGCTAGCCACGCGAACATCTGCAAAGCGAAGTATCAGTGTACGTCAATAATCGGACATATCGGTCAGCGTATCACTTGAGTTTGACCGCAGTACAGGTATGATCTGGTATGATCTGGAGCCAACGAACACATGCATACAAGTTAGGCAAATACGGTCATACGTGATTTCAAAAACCCAAATAAAGATTCGTACATGAGCAATCTTCGTCCTATGATTGCTCTGTGGCCACATGCCCACTGACAGACGGTGTACTTCCGTTGTGGGCGACTGCCAGTGGGAGGGAGATGTGCGGGCTGTTTGCCACAGGGACACCTTACATACAGTATTCCAGATATCGATGTAAACGCGCATCTTCTTGGCATTGAAGGATAACAGGTGTCCGACCGGCGACCACAGGTAAGTAATGTGGGTCAGATGTGGGTGGAAGTTCAGGGTCTCCATGACTTCTCCGGTGAAGACCGTGAGCTACTATTAGCGCCTTCGAGATTACTTGCCAGTTTCAGCCGATATTATCCAAAAACGGCAAACACTTTCAGAGTTAACAAGCACAAACATACACGTCTGTGGCCACGTCGCGTAAAGCGCGGCAGGCGTTAATACAAGCTCCCTTAGTCACTATTCCTTTCCTCCACCTTTGTCTCCCTGAAACAATCTTGCAGTCAGGTTAGAGGAAGCATACTTGCTGGCTTATCAAGCGGCTTTGCCTCCGGTGGCAACCTTGACTGTCAAGTCACTATACGAGCTTCGGCGTATGTGCCCGCGCAAAATATGAGGACACCTATCTATTTCGCTGTTGCCTTCTGGGCAACGTTGCCGATCTATGGTGCGAGTCCTCCCGTTCAAGTTGAATTGCGTAGTTCTTGGCCTGCACCGCCGTTCCTTCTCGAAGTGCTGTGAGTATTGGATGCTTGGTATATTGTTCGGACTTGACATGCTAAACCTAATAAAGAGAAGCGATCGCAATAGAGGAACCTCAAGCATACTACCCTCTCTTAGACATCATTACTAACCCAGAACTTCTTCCGAATCCTGCGCCGGTCACACAGCATGCGGTTCACAAGCATGTTCTGGATACTGCCGTTGCCGAAGGCTACCTGTCCGCTCCTGGTGTATTGTCTGCTGTAGAGATGAACCTGGGACTGCATATGGCTCTGCCGAAATTAGAAGCTTACTACCAATATTACCGTGACAGACATGTCGCTCGTCACAATGCGCTGAACAGAGAGGACTGCGACTCATGGGTAGACTGGTATGGTCAAATAATCTGCGACGTGCAGACCCTGGCGCACATTGCCGGAACAGACTCCATAGATGGACCTGAACAGCAAAGGTAAGCACCAGATGATTAGATATCTACCAGTAATATCAATATCTGTCATAGGACACCTTCGTCATCCAAACTGCTGTCATTTGATCGTGTCTCTCCCAATCCCGCTGAAACTGTAGAGCGTCCCCCGCGTGTGGCCATTCTCTACGGGTCCCCCACTTCGCCAAACTTCCGTGCTCTTCACTCCTACCTATACAGGGCTTCGACTAGTGATGCTCCAACTTTGCAATATGTTTTCCGCCCTATCCCCGAGAAGGACCTTGATTTCTCGCGCAAAACGTATCTGTCCGGATTCGGCGCCGCTTTAGATCTAAAAAAGATGGAATATCTTGCATTAGACGACAGAGGGCAGGGTGAGGCACTGATTGCACTACTCATGGAACGCACAATCTGACATCCGTTGACAGCTGCATCGAGTAGCGAGCATTTGACCCCAGACAACGTCGCGGGCATCACGTTGGAAACGGATACCATTGCTTCTCTGTTGCAACAATATCCCGAAAACAGTACTGCCGACTATACGGCTACTCTGTCCTCAGAGGAACTGCTTCAGATAGGTTTCCAGGCGACTCAGCTCATCCACGATTCAGATCAGCCTCTCGCCACGCTCAAGCGAATTGCACAAAACTTCCCCAAATATGCATCAAGCGTTGCTCGCCGGGTGGTCGTCGATGATAATCTCCAGAACGAGGTCACCGAAAATCATGCTAAGGCACAACCTGGAGTGAGCATGATGTGGTTGAACGGTGTAGTTGTCCCGGAGAAGGATATTAATCCGTTCACCCTCCTCCGACTTTTGCGTAAAGAGCGAGGCGTCATGCTATCCCTGACATCCTTGGGTCTCTCGCCAAGCCAAGCGCTCGATCTACTTACGCACAACGCCGTGAGCGCTGCTCAAAGTGGTTCAAGTGTTCTCGACGGTATCTTCGATGCAAGTGACCGGCAGGAAGGAGGCGGTCTCATTACTTGGTGGAACGATTTTGAGAAGGACGCGAGGTATGCGCGATGGGGAACATCGCTCCGTTTACTCCTACGCCCCATGTACCCCGGACAGATGCCCAATATCAAGAGGAATATTTTCAATGTCGTTCTGGCTGTGGATCTTTCTCACTCAAGTTCCCTGAACTTCTTGGCTGGTCCCGTATCGAATATCATAAGCAGGAACTTCCCATACCGTTTCGGTGTTGTCCCGATCGTTGAGACGGAGGAAGGTGTGTCTCAACTGGGAATGTCGTCTTTACCTTAGGCACCAACTCTTGATACTACAGGCATTCGTATGGCTCGACTGATTTTCTGGCTTGTCGAACACATCGGGGCTGAAAGGACGCTGAATTTTGTTCGACGTATTGCTCAGATGCAAACGCCCATTGACCAACTTACTCCGACTGTCAACTGGCAATTGGTCACGTCGGAGTTCAAGACCTTGCGATCAGAGATCGAAAATCTTCCTGCCACCAGCCTGGAGGATATTCTCTCGGACGCAGCAGGGAAATACGCTGAGACCATTGAGAAGGCCCAACACTACAGCAAGAGGCTTGGGGCTGATCTATTCTCTGCGCCTCAAGGACATGCATTCATCAATGGAAAGCATTTCAATCTGGATGATGTGAGTGATACTCCGCTTTCGTTGAGATTTACCCACTGAACGTGAATGATAGGACTTCCTGCGCAATATGCAAAGCGAGACCGGACAACAGATGCAGTACCTTCAAGAGCAGGTACGCCACTCTGTCACTCCATGTTCCATTTCCTCTATTCATGGCTCTGTCGTTACGTAGCTTTACTTGACTACACTCGATGATGCAAATGCAGACACTATCGACACGTACTTCTACGATCTTCCAGAGAGCAACAAAAGGCGGAACAAGCATATTTATCCTTCCGGCAAGGGTGACAACCTCAAGACAATCAACTTAGCGGAACTTCATCGGAGCTCTGGCTTCCCTGCCACGCCTGGATCGTTTGTCTATCCACGTATGTACCCGTTGTGCATTCATATTGGCGAAGGCTGATTTCTACCCATTAAGCTGATACGGAGAAGGTCCCGCTCACCATGTATGTGGTAGCAGACTTGGACAGCCCATCTGGTCTTGCGCTCATCAGAGAGGCGTTAAACTCGATTGTGCGTAGTTCGTAGACACAAAGTAATGACAATCTGACGAGTCTTCGTAGACCGAAGACGGCATTTCTCGTATCACCTTTGTCCACAATCCTTCTGCTAATTCGAATTCTGCGCCTTGGAAGCATCGCGTCTCATCTCTTCTGGGACAGCTCATCGGCACAGGTCTCCTCGATAAAGTGTCAGCCAGCCGTTTGCTGGATGCGTTGCACCCAGAACGCTTGGATGTCACTGATAGTGACTCTCAAACCGTGTTCGTCCCTGAGGGCTATCTCGATACCATCCTGGAGAATGCTATCATCGAGGATCCGCAACAAACATATGAGTCATTTGCAAAGGCCAGCCGTTTCTTTGTAAGAGAGCTGAATATTGCTCCTGGTAACAATGCCTTTATTGTAAACGGAAGGGTAAGTTTAACCCCTGCCCATTCTAGTTTCCACGCTGACCTCCACGTTCAGATCGTCGGTCCTTTCGCAAGCGACGACTTTGTGAAGGAAGATATCAACGCTCTGGCTCAGTACGAATTCCGGAAGCGTGTTCGCCCAGTTGTCGAGGCTCTGCCGGATGTTATTGATTCCTTCGACAGTGAGACTCGGTTAGTACAAATAAGTATACAAGGGGATTGCAGCTGACCCGATCGTAGGGATAGATTTGCTGAACTCGTTTCGGTGCTATCGTCCATCATCTCGAACATTCAACAGCCAGACCCCAGTGAGGCAGGTCTGTTCAATACTCCGCATCGTCCGCGCCGGAGAAACTATCGCATGTTGGCTGGCGAGCACACGTGAGTAACATAGCTATCTTCTACTCGTTTTGTCATTGAACGAGTCTAGTAAATTCACCTTTGGTGACAATTCTACTGCTTTGTTCCAATTTGGTGTCCTCCTTGACCCACTGAGCGAAGCAGCCCAAAAGTGGTCCAGCCTGATTGAGGTATGACATATGTTGGTATCACCAGTACTGGTCATTGACAACGATCATAGTGGTTGTTGCATGATCCGGCAGTCTACATAGAGTTACATATCAACCCGCCACGTTACCGCGAGGTATGTCATTTTACGGATCGTAACCGGAGGGGGAACCTAATCTCAGTCCGATTAGCTGCCACTGAAACGATTCTATCGCTTCAACCTTCCCGCGAAGTTGCAATACGATGAAGCTGGGTACGTGTACTCGTGCAAATTGAGTAGAACGCAACGACTGACGACTCTACAGTAACGAGGTCAGATCCAAGATCACTTTCGATGGTCTCCCAGTGGAACCCATATACACGCTTGCCATGGACGTGGCGCAGTCTTGGCTGGTGCGACCTCGGGAAGCCCTATACGATCTGGATAACCTCCAATTAGGAGTACTAGCAGGACCGGATCGTGTCAAGGGAGTGCAAGCTGTCTTTGAGTTGGACTACCTCGTCATCGAAGGCCATGCGCGGGACATACTGACAAATGCGCCGCCGCGAGGCCTCCAACTACAGCTTACGGATAGTAACGGAACTGCTATCGCTGACACTCTCGTCGTCGCGAACTTGGGCTACCTGCAATTCCGCACCAAACCTGGTGTATTCCGATTAGAGATACGACCTGGACGTGGCCGAGAGATATTCAGAATGGATAGCGTAGGGAACGAGGGCTGGGACAGCCCGAGTGTTGAAGAAGTCGGAGATGAAGTCACCTTGACCAACTTCGAGGGTTTGACACTGTACCCGCGGGTGGCGAGATTACCGGGAATGGAGCGCGTTGATGTACTGGCTAGCCCGGAAGACGAGCACGATAACGAAGGCTTTGTCAGTGGTGTCGTTTCTAAGTGAGTTTTTGCTGAATTTTGCATGCAACATATACACCTCTGATTTTGACCTCGCAGGCTATCCTCGATATTCCACAAAAGTAAACCCGAAACGGATGTCGCGGTATCTGGTAGTCCTCACGCTGATATCAACATCTTTACCGTCGCCTCTGGTCTACTGTATGAGGTACGAGTTCTCCTTGCACATTGACATAAGGCTTACTGACCGAAGTGCAGCGCTTCGCTTCTATCATGATTCTGAGTGTACTCCGGAATACGAAGAGCTCTGTGAAATTCTGGTTTATAGAAAACTTCCTTTCTCCCGCATTCCTGGTATGTTGCATGACACAAATCTTCACGATCCGATGTTGACTTCCTTTCAACCAGGAATTCATTCCTCACTTTGCTGCGGCGTACAACTTCCAATACGAGCTTGTCACATACAAGTGGCCTTCTTGGCTGCGTCCCCAGCGGGAGAAGCAGCGCATAATTTGGGCTTACAAGATCCTTTTCCTTGACGTCCTGTTCCCGATGGATCTCAAGAAAGTCATATTCGTGGATGCGGATCAGATCGTCCGAGCTGACCTCATAGAACTTGTGAACCTTGACCTGCATGGCGCTCCTTATGGCTACACTCCTATGGGCGATGATAATACTGAGATGGAAGGCTTTAGGTTTTGGAAGACTGGATATTGGCGGGACTTCTTGCAAGGACTGCCGTACCACATCAGGCGAGTGGCCAACCTTCCAGAACGGCAACTTGACATATCCTAATTTCGTTGATAGTGCTCTTTATGTTGTCGACCTTGTCCGATTCCGTCAGGTACGTTCCATGTTGCGACTTATCAGGGTGGATTTTGCTTATACGTGGATGTACAGATCGCGGCAGGAGTATGTGTCGCGTGTTTTTTCCATGACCCACTCGATGACTAACCTGCATACTAGGACATCCTTCGGTCCCACTACCAACAACTATCCGCGGACCCCAATTCTCTGGCTAACTTGGATCAAGGTACGTATATAATTTTCCCGTGTTTCCATGCCATATAACGCGGCAACGTCCAGATCTTCCCAACAATCTGCAACGCGAGGTCCCCATTGTAAGTGAGCTTACTTCTTTTCGGACTTTAGCGTGCTGATGTCTTCTTCCTAGTATTCATTGCCGGAAGACTGGCTCTGGGTGCGTCATCATCCTGTCTTCGCCATAACTTTCTCACTGATACCTCCTTTAGTGCGAAACGTGGTGTAGCAAGGACCGTCTTCACAGGGCGAAGACGATCGACCTGTGCCAGAATCCTCTTACAGTACGTACCACATACTCTTCACAGCACAGCCAAAGCACGCACTGACCCCCATACTGCGATACTACAGAAAGAACCAAAACTATCCCGCGCTCGTCAAATTCCCGAATGGTCCACGTACGACGCCGAGATCTCCCAATTCGCTCGTTCGCTCGCAGATAAGGGTCTCATCCGTTCCGGTATCGTCGCAGCAGACGCGAACGTTCTCGCCGACGTCAGTGCCGGAAAGGCTCAAGCCGGTTCCATACCCTCCGCCGCTGCAGAGCATGAAGAAGGTAGTGTTGCTGAGAGCGACGAGGAGAAGGAGCCGAAGCACGATGAGTTGTAGCTTGACATTAACGATGTCGTATTTATTTAATATCATGCAAGCCTTGCTAACCTGGCTTCCCGATATATGCGCATGCGCACGCTACATGGTCTTATTCAAAGCGTTGCGCTCGAGCTCTGACCGGAGCTCTGATCGTGCCCGCTCAGCTCTGCACAGTAGACGTCCAAAGACCAAAGTATCGATACTTGACGTCACGCATGTCTGGGTAGAAATGAAGGAACTCTATTGCTTTTGCTGGTAAACCAAGACTAGTACAAACTTTTTGGACGGGGGTACACACAAAAGAAGGCCCGCCACGTTAACAAAAAGGCAGACTACAACAAATGTGCAGTACTACGGGAATGAACCAAATGGGGGGTCATGAACAAATGAACATTGAACGTCGAATGAACATAATAAGGTCACAACGTGGTGGCATAAAAAGCATAAAAAGGGTTGAGAAGTAGTCGTGAAAGTCGAAGGAAACGGGCTACTCATGAAGAAACTTGACGTCGAACGAACGATCAAGCCGAAGGGGGATGGATGGGATGGGATGGAGAAACGTGATATATATATGTTCGAATGCGTAAGTATATAGATGTATGGATGGAAACTATCTGTATATTCGTCACTATGTGTGGTCAATACGTAGAAAAAGGATCGATGAAACACAAGCGGGTGGAACGGGAAGACACGACCAGAACGCCGGATCCCCAAACAAACAGACAAAATAATGGTGGGTTATATGGGTTGCGAGTGACACAAAAGATAATTCGACGTTCGATTTGGTTATCCAAGGTTTGACATGATGGGGGGTAGTATTAGCGGGGATAAAGAATAAAACGAGACCATATAGAAAAGGGCGCGAGAAAAAGGGAGCGTTGGACACCAAAGCTGCGGTCGTCATGTCTTCAGTATTACGGGGAGGGGATAGGGATGGGGGATATCTATTTGCAAGTTTATGAGGGGAATGAGGCGTATGGGGACGTTCAACACCGTAACACAACGTTGAGGCGCATGAGTCATCGTCGCTCAAGGGGGGAACGAAGTCTATTATGCCTGAGCGGCGGCAGTTCTAGAGGGGTGACGTGCAAGGGTGGCACCGGTGCGCTGAGCCTGAATAGAGCTGAAGCGTTGCAGCTCCTCGGGCTTGACCGACACCTTTTGGCCAAACCCAACCTTGCGGGCCGCACGACGGATGAAGGAGACACGGTTGGAGTACAGCGATTCGTGGACGGAGGCGGCACGAGATTGAGTGCGAGTGAGAGGAACACCATCGGCAGACTGGGCGGTCTCCTTGGCAAGCTCCTTCAAGTGACGCTCACGGAGGTACTTGATGATCGTAGCCTTCATGGCGAACTTGATGAGATCCAGAGGAATGAACCAAACAATGTTCTGCAAAAGAAACAGTAAGCAAGAATCCAAACGATGAGCGACGATGAATACATACCCAGACCCAGACAATACCGATCCAACCACCGGAGATGCCGTGAATGTTGGTGAAGCCCCAGTTGGCGTAAGCAGCGATGATGGAGGAGATGAGCTGGGCAAGAGCGAACGCGAACATGAGAGCAACAGAGGGACGCTCCATGAAGAAGAAGCCGTGCGAACGGGTGACGAAGATCAAAGCCTGCGAGATGATGGCAACCTGGAGGTAGACGATCATGTGAAGCTGAGGATCGTTGTGGTTGCCGGCCGCAGAGCGAGCACCGTTGGTGAGGGTAACACCAAACTTGTTGTAGAACCACTCGGTACGGATGATGATGGCGACGAGGGCGATGGTGGAAAGGGTGAGGTAGAGACCGTACGCAACGGCGTAAGAGAAGATCTCAGCCAAATCCCAACTGTCGGGCTCCATGGAGGGCAAGACACGGTCAACGGAGAGGGTCATGATGGTACCATCGTTCAAGAGGGCGATGATCAGAACCATGAAGGGAGGGAAGTCGAACTTGAAGGCGAAGGCAAGGATGGCGAAGCAGACGACGATACGGATGGTAACAGCGCAAGCGTAGATAGAGTAGTTACGCATACGTTGGAAGATGATACGGGATCCGCGAATGGCGTGGACGATGGTGGAAAGACCGGGCTCAGTCAAGACGATATCGGCGGCACCACGAGCAGCGTCAGTGGCACCCTCGACGGCGATACCGACGTTGGCACGAGACAAAGCGGGGGCATCGTTGGCACCGTCACCAGTCATGGCGCAAAGGTGACCAAGAGCCTGAAGACGCTTGACAATCTCATACTTGTGCTCGGGGAAGACACCGGCGAAACCATCGGCATCGAGAATCATCTCGTCGAGCGACTTGAACTTGGAGCCGGGGGGAGGACCCTCCTTCAGAACCTTGGCGGGGTACATGTGGTCGCCCAGACCGAGACGACGGCCAGTCTCCTTAGCGATAGCGAGCTGGTCACCGGTAACCATCTTAACCTTGACACCGAGAGCGAGAGCATCGTCGATGGTCTGCTTGGTATCCTCACGAGGAGGGTCGAAGATGGAGAGCAAACCAATGAGTTCGAAGCCGTTACCCTCGCCCTCAGGATCATCACCCTCAACCTCCTCGTAAGCGACAGCGAGAGCACGGAGACCACGCTGAGCGAACTCCTCAACGTCAGCCTCGAGGCGAGACTCGATCTCCTCGGTCTTGTTGCGAGTGCAAAGTTCGATGATGATACCGGTCATACCCTTGGTGACACGCTTGAGCTTGCCGGTAGCCTCCTCACGGTAGGTGATTTCGGTACGCTTGTCGACGGGGTTGAAAGGCTTGAAGTCGAGGAGCTTAATGCCGTCACGTGCACGCGAAGGGTCGCCAAGAGCGCCAACAACGCAAGCGTCGATAGCGTCCTGGTTCTCGGTACGGGAAGCGTAAGCAGCGAGGAGGATAACATCGTCGGGGGAGAAGGTGGAGTAGGTGCGGAGGGTGTTGCGATCGATGGTGAGCTTGTTGGTGGTGAGCGTACCGGTCTTGTCAGAGCAAAGGATAGTGACAGCAGCCAACTCCTCGATAGCGGTGATACGGGTGACAATGGCCTTGTACTTGGCCAATTGTTGAGCACCGACGGCGAGGGTGACGGACAAGACAGTGGGCATGGCAATGGGGATACCACCGATCAAGAGCACGAGGATGTTATCGAGACCGCGACGGTACTTGTAACGGAAGCCGGCATACAAGCAGAAGATCTCGGCGAGGACGAAAATACCAATGGCAATGAGACAGAAGGAACCGATCTGAGCGAGAATCTTCTGCAAGTGACCGGTGGTATCGTCATCTTGACCAACAAGAGACGCAGCACGACCGAAGAAAGTGTTGGGACCAGTGGAGATAACAACACCCTCGGCCTCACCCTGCTTACAGGTGGAACCACTGAGATCCGCGTCAGAACGAAATCCAGGACATGCACAAACGAAGCAACTTACGAGAAACACTGGTCACCAGTCTTCTTGCTCTGGGGAAGAGACTCGCCAGTCAAGGCGGCCTGGTCGATGGAGACATTGATGGCCTCAGTGAGACGGCAATCGGCGGGGACGATGTCACCAATCTTGAATGAGATCATGTCTCCGGGAACGAGTTCGGAAGAGTCGATTTCAGACCATTTACCGTCACGCTTAACCTTGGCCTTGGGAGCGAGCGAGTCCATGAGCGCCTTGACGGCATTACCGGCGTTACGCTCCTCATAGAAACCAATGGCAGAGTTGACGAAAAGCAGCAGGACGATACCGACGAAATCCTCCCAATCAGGGGCGCGACCCTCTCCGTTGGAAAGGGCGATAGCGACCAAAGCAGCGGCTTCCATGACCCATGACAGGGGATTCCACATGAAACTGAGGAACTACGAGCGCGTTAGAGTGATATCAAATGACGTCAAGAAAACCCGAACATACCTGAAGGAAAGGGTTCTGTTCCTCAGACTCGAGTTTGTTAGGACCGAAAATTTCCAGACGACGCTTGGCCTCCTCGTCGGAAAGACCATTTTCATCGCACTGAAGGAGCTTGAAGACATCGTCTACAACGATTGTCTCCAGGTCGACCTTCTCCTTGTCGTACAAATCCTCGGCTTTGAGTTGAATTTGATCCATAGCCACCTTGGCGTCTACGCATACAGCTCAGCAAGATGGAAAGCAGTTGGCAGAGGGAAAAAACACGTACGGGAAGGAGCATCTTTCTCCTCATGACCAAAGTCCTTGTACTCCCTCTTCTTTTTCTCTTCGCCGTTGGGGGTGCCGTTGTTTTGAGTGTCTTCCGGAGGCGGGGCCGCCTTCTCAGCGTTGGTGTTGTCCGACATGTTTGAGACTCGCACGGGGCGAACGGGGGTGAGGGTTGGACCCAAGCGGGCTGACTACGAAAGGCTTCGCAAGAAGCGAGAAGGGGGGAACGACGACGGCAGCGGAGGTGGTGGTGGGGAGGAAAGGGTGGTCGACTTGCTCGCTCTGCGCCTGCTTATATTTCAACGCCGCCAGCCATCAGACCCCCCAAACACGACCAAACACCCCAGCCTCCTTCTCCCGCCAAATCCTTTTTCTCCCGACCCCAGCAATCTCCGACGCATGCCGCCCGTGCCGGCCCCCTGCCGCGCGCCCGGACGCCGATGCCAGGGCTCGTTAAACGCCTCGTTTCGTGCGATCTAACGCCGGCGCCGCCGTCCTGCTCGTCGGGGGCCTACGGAGGGCTCACCGCCGGCCAACGCCAGCCACACAACGTCCGGCCCCGATCCCATGCCGCCATCGATGGCCCTGAGGCCCTGCTCGTCGTCCGAGACGTCGTCCTCGGCCGCTCCGTTGCCATCCAACGGCTTTTCCCGACGTCGCCCCCGACAACCTCCCGCTGTCGCCGCCAAGGTCCCTTCTGCTTGCTCGACGCGAGCTGCGACGCACAGCGCTATCGTTCGCATTCCCTCTTCCATCAACCGTTGCTGTCCCCGCTGATATCAAAATACGTTAACCGCAACACCCTCGTATCCTGCGACCCGTGCGATCGCCGCTCTCGTGGCCAATCAGAACTCCTCCTTTCATACTGAACGCTTCTCATTAATCTTTTCCATAGCTACCCCAAGTCGTACCCCGGAGGCGTGTTTCTGCACGCGACCGTGTCTTCTGGTTTTTCTGACGGTCTTTGAGCGGGGCATTTCTACTTTGACGACCCTTTGCACCCGGCCCCTGACAGTTGTCCCCCGTGTATCTGGCAATGCATGTACATGATGTCGACGATCTCTAGTTGCATGCACTGATAAAACGACCTGCAAAAATTTAACTCGCGTTCATCCTTCTTCCCTGTCGATCGTCCGTGGTCACTACCAAATTGGGACGGTTTCCCCTGCAAGTCATTTAAAATGACTTCGGTCCGATCTCGTGCGACGGACACGACTGACACACTCCTGATGACCTTCTGTCCGAAAGCCCCCTCTTGATCTTCCTTGCGTCCTCCATCCAATTGCAAGTTGCTAGTACATACCCGTCTGACGCCTACGGTCCCCATACTTCCGTCGGCCTTCGGATGTTACTCGTTACTCGTCCCGAACCTTCCTCCAGCTCTTCTAGTACGAGTCCGGTTCAAGTGGGTGAGGATCTGTGAGCCTTGAGGATCCCTCGGGCCTCCAAGCTCTAACTTCACAGAGCTCCTCGCATTTGGTAAAGCTCAAGTGAAACGTCAGACCTCTGTCTATTTTTGTATCCCATGCGCTCTCCTGTGACCTCACGCTCAGTTCTATTGATAAGTCCCCCGCAAGACGGTCTCACTCCTCCAACGATGTCATAGCCGTCTCTCCCCCTTGAAGGCTTTCGGGAACATAAACACAGCTCATAACGCCTGTACGTTCCTTGACGTCCTGGAGGCCGGTGTTTCAATCCCAATAATAAGATTACGCCCCGATACATACCCCGATTCTACCTCCGTCTCGCCGTCCACAATGTACATCTTTGCTTCCACCAGTACACTGATCACGAGTCTCGAGAGCCTAACTTACATCTATCCCACACAACCCTTCAATGATCAATCAACCTCGCCCAGGGGTCTTGATGAGCTATACGACGTTCAACAGTTATAGGCGGTGTAACGTCCACGACCCCATCAAACACACCCACATCCATCACTCAACCTAGGCGCATATCTGCCATTGAGCTTCAGAGAAACTCAAAGTAAATAGCCACACGAATACGCCTCCCCGTTCCCCCCTCTCTCTTTCCGAGTCCATCCCAACATCTGAACATCTCTCTCCTATCCATAAACCTATCGCGAAAAGCACCCGTAGCGACTCGAGGCTCCTTGGGCCTTGGCTCGGATTAGGTGAGGTATGATATCATCTCGAGTCCGAGTCTCGACAACTGTCAACATTTCGAACGAACGTTACTGTTCACACGTGTGGCCAGGGTGCCAGAGCGTTCCGAGTGTAAATCGTAAGGTATGAGAAGTCCGTAGATTCCGGAAAGTCTTCGGCCGATTATATATTACATTGCGTTTGTATACGGTTCCTTCGGACGGAAGCTTTTTTCTTACTGTACGTATCATTTGTACGCCTTCTGTCACATTCGATTTCAAGTTCTCTACGTGTGGCATATGCTCGAGCTCCTAGATCCTTGAGCCTGTGCATACAGCGTGCTGTTGCTGTTGCTGTAAGGAGTGGAGCTTTACGAGACGTTACTGCGCTGCCTGTCGGTTTCTCACTAAGCTCAGACGTAGACCTGTGACAACTGACGGGGGGAACGCAAACAGATGAAGAAGCACCGTAAAGGCGTACCGTGGTAGGGCAGTAGTAGGGTAAGAACACACGAAGTTGATATTGACATTTGTCTCGTCCACGCTACTAAGTTGTTAATCGCGAAATTGCGATATAAACCGGTACCATACATGATCATATAAGACGTGAGACGTCCGCCGGTAACCTCACGAACCTAGCAACGTCCGTCCTATCCCTCCCACACCGCCTTCGCACATGGCCACGATGGACGTGGGGAACGGAGGTAACTCGAGCTGCGAATTCCGGATCAGATGTACAGGATTTCGGTTTACACTTATACGCTCCGGACAATAACCATACATACGCTTATACAAATCCGAAGTCGTCTTCCACGTTCGACGTAGAATAGAAGAACAGAGCGCAGGAAATTAAGCCTGCCAGGAGTTTGTTGGCAGGTGCCAGGTGGGATATAACTCACGTTGAAATCCCTCGTTGACTTTGTTTGATACCGGGAATTGGAGGTAGCCGTAGACTCACCGATATAACCGACAACCTCACAACGTCCGATCCGAGTCGACGAATCGCAGATACCTCTCGAGTTTGGTTACTGGCGAGTGGCGAGTGGCGACTGGTTACCGACTCTCCGAAGACCTACGCTCCCGGTTCCTTCGGATAGTTGTCCTAGAAGCATGGTTGTTGATCCTATATGTTGACGTTTTGTCGTTCCTACATTCTACGAGCTTGCAGGTCCTGTAAGGTTGTCTCGAGTTTCGACTTACAGCTTAGTTAGACAAGCGCAACGCGTCCCCCGCATCAAAGGTTGAGCGAACGTCCGTCGTCCGGGTCTGCTATCTGGACACTGGACAGTTACACAGGACCTGTCACGTTACACCAACTCGGACTCGAACGAGAGGGACGTACTAAATCATTCCACCCGCGTGGTCCAACACTAGTTCTCTTCGCTACCTTGGATCCCGCGACCAAATAGAACTTGAAGGCGGACGTATTTTCTTGATAGATAGAGGTAAGGAAGAGTCACTACGGTGTTTACGTACATAGCCTCGTCGTCACCATGTGCGGGGTTGCCAGCACGTCGACGTCTTCGAGGACTTCGAGACTTCAACGAGCGCATCTGTCAAATGTCAATACCAATGCCAACGCCAATGCCAATCGTTGACCAAAGCAGGAACATGATCGAGGGATACTGGATACCGACAGACGTACTTACACAGATACAGTAGGTGCATAACGTCAACGTGAGGGGATATTCGCCAAGTACTGAGACCATCACACATCACTCGCAACAGCTGCCAGTGGCAGCGTTACAGTTCACTTAAGTAACAACAACCACTGTGAAACGCCGAACCCTCTAAATTCCCCTGGATACAGGGAGAATTTCTCCGATCAACTTGAGACCTGGTGAAGAACTGGGTCTGGTGAAATTGATGGTATTTTCACCAGTTTCACGATGGACCAGGTTTCCGAGAGGTTTTCACCCAATTGTCCACCCGCACGAGATTTGATGCGCGCCAAGCATATCCGACAGCTTGTCACGACCGTTACATAGGGAAAAACTCGTTGAAATTTCCCTGGACAACATCCTATTGAATCTCATCAACGTCGACATCTCACATTTAGTGCGTATCTTGAGTTGTGTGACCGTAGCTATAAGTCAATGCAGACTTGCCCTAAACTTGGGATCAATTGCGCGCGCGCTGGCTCACTTCATGGCAACGCGCTCTCTTCCTTCAACGAGCATCTCCTCTGTCCTTGCCAGGTCTCTATGGCCTCCTATGGCCCGGCCTGCTTTCTGCTGTTGTGTGTTTCTTGCTACATCTGCAGTCTTATCTGTCCCCATATCCTCGCCATAACTCCTCAAGGCATGCTCAATTGCCTACCTTGGCTAGATGGCAGCGCTTGCATCCTGCCGGCGCCGTTCATGGTATGTACTTGAGAACATGTGTCCTCTGTAGTTGATCATTGACATATTTCTACTGAGTGATTTTAGGCTCTCAGTGTCGGTCAGACTTGGGGTGATGTCCTATGGTGAGTAGCCTGCTATACTCCACACAAGCATGTGTCACTGATCATGACCTGCAGCTTCTTCTCCCTTTCCTCGAGACACCTCTCGGCACCCACTGCCAACGCGTGAAGCTCTCGGTGACTAATGTGGGCGCAACTGAGGTGCAGCATTTTCCGTAGTGTAGCTGTATCGTATATTTTGTACCAAATGAAATCAACAATATAATTGATTTTTTTCCGCTATCTAATGAGGTGAAAACTGAGCAAATGCACCAAGGAAACTAGTGAAAATGAGGCAGATTATACGTGAATACGGTAGGTTCCCAGGTTACGCCAAGCAGATTGGACTGGGTGAATCGGACATTTATTTAGTGAAAACCACCCGACTCTTTCACGCTGATTTCGGTTGAAAATGTACGGTATGTAGCAACCAGGAACATGATGTTTTTGCCTATGTTCCGCGTTGCTTTTCCCCAATTGCGTACTTGGTGAATTTCACCAAAACAAGATCTCACAGAGAACGGAAGGGCAATGCTTCATATTGATAAGTATGATGGCTTGTTGATGGAAAGATGCTTACTAGGGTCGCGCGCGAGCGAATAGTAGGTCTTTCGTCTATAGCTATAGATTAATATTGTGTACGGCAGATGTCAGATGGCTATGGCCAGTTCTCATCCAATACGTACGGCGGCCTTCAGCTCGAAGATGTAAGCTCTAAGTACGATGATTAAATCCTGTGTGTCGTCTTGTCGTGCCACCAAGTCTGAGATGAACGTTCAAAGGCAAGCAAAGAGGTAAAGATAGACGAAACGAAACGAACCAGCACGTCCGAGTCTTCCGTACGCACGGCCCCGGGTGAAGGGCCGGGTGTGAGAAGAGCGCGGTCGGTCGTCCATCAAATATAAAATTAAACCCTCGACAAAAACGCCATTGGCCAATAACTCGCCGAAGGACGGCGATGGCTGACAAAGATATCGGAGTCCCAACTCAATGGCGTCGGCATGTGCGGCTCAATTCGGCTCGTGAGGGTGCCACCATGTCAGCCGCCGGGACCGGATGAGTGGACCAGAGGACCCGGAGGAGATGGAGATGAGGATCTGAGATTTAAGATGGTAATGTGGCGAGAGAATTTGGAGGAGAGTTGGAGCTCGGAGAGCCTAGGGTCGGAGAGAGCAGGGTAGAAGAGGATGGAATATCCGGCGAAGCAAGGGGAGGACTGACTGGAATACTCTGATTGAGCAAAGTAGGCTTACTGCAACGTGAACGGACGAAACCAACTTCTCTAAGCTCTGCTCGGACGCCAAAAGTCCTTCTAATGTGTTGAGTACACTGGTTCGATTTGCGCATTCTATAATTGGACGACTATAGTTAGTGCCCGCCACCAAAAAAAAACTATTTTCATCCTTGTCGATCCCCAACCTCCCCCAGCTCCACCGGCTTCTTGTTAAATAATCGCGTCGTTGCATGCACGAGGCACGACCTCTTGCATATTGTCACCTCGACTCAAGGGATCCGTTCGTATGTGCTGTGAAGAGAAGGGTTGATGAAGGTGAAGCGGACAGGAAAGCTCTCGGATTCCGCCTTGAGTCCGGGATATTCGGATTACTTCGGTTTTGTCGGTGCAGGTCGGTACTCGGTGTTAACGTTAAGTACATGCGTACGTTCAAAATAATCTCAGCATCCTCTTCCAACTTTCCAAGTACTACAGCACGTAGCATGCAATTTGGACGAGAGAAAGCAGCGAGAGTCGATCTCACGATAAGTAACGGATAAATCAGAGAAACAATACTAAGAGAATTCACCAAGTACTTGGCTTCATCTTGGTAGGTAGTGAACACGGTCTTAGTCCCCACTCTACACTCCTCGTTCGGGATCAACGACATAGCATTGGACTGTTGGACTTTTACGGACAGAAGAAGGTCCGAGGCCTGAGTGGACCATGTCTTGGTCCCCGTCTTGGCAATGTTGGCATTGGACTGGGCGATCAGGATGGACGTGCCGCGCTAAGGCCTGCTGAGGCTCAGACTGGCTCAGAGATGTGTTGGAGAGAAGGGATCTCGTCGCCGTTGTCCCCTTGGGAGATGGCCAGATGGCGCGGTCGTGCCTGTTGGACTTGCTGATCCTGACAGGATGGATAGGGGTAAGAGACGTCATAACGAACGTGACAACCACTTGAAGATTCGGCTCCTCGAAGCTTCCCAACGAACACGAGACTTTGAGGACGACATAAAGTATGATGGAATGGTTGTATGACGTCTCTGTGTATACCAGCAATCAGATGATCAATATTGTTACTACAGTGGCAGGGGATGCCCTGGATGGGCATATCCACGGGTATCCGTGGATATCATCCGTTTCACACGGCATCCGTTCTCACGAAGAACCATCCGTTTATTGTGTCAGCATTCCCAGGACCATGTGTGGTCACAGAAAGTCACCAGTTTGTAACACGTCCCGTCCTATTTACTGACGAGTTGGTTGAGGGAAGGGTTAAATGCAACCCTCTTGGGAGTGTCAGAGGCATACCACTATCACATTCATGGCTGCTGGAGCATTGAATTTGCCTCAAAGCGGCCCCCACCCCTTTCCCCAAACACGGTGACTCGTGACAACCTGTCATGTCCGTGACTGCTAGAGACTGTCACTCTGTAAACCCAGCAGGTCGTGAGAACGGATAATTATCCGCGGATGGTTTTCTCACGGATGCGTGGATACATCCGGATGAATCCAAGGCAGGCCCTGTACAGTGGGAGGGGATTATCGCGTGAAACGTACGGTGCACTTTGAGAAGTTAGAACGTCGCGAATCAAACAGTCAAACGATAGAGCTGAATTGAAACTGTTTTGTATCAAGCCAAGAGGAGGAACTTCGGGAGGGATCTTGGCTGTCGGCCAGGCCATATGGATTCATTCCCCACAAAGTGACTAGAGCGACAAGGAGCTGCGCCTGAGTTCAGAATCCAAATTGAGAGCCGCTACTTGAAGTCCAAGGGAGCCATTGGAAGAGTATGAGGTGCAAACATCATGCGGGGGTTCGAGTACGTTCGAGTACTGGTGTAGCAAGTTCCTGATGATCCAGAGCCAAGACGAAGAGCGTAGTTACTTGTTAACCATGCAATCTCCTCGAATAGTATTCCGGGCTTGCTTGTTGGAAGATGGTTATACAGAGTGGATGAGCCGAAGTGGGTTTAATAACTGGCAAAAGTGAGGTCAATCTGTTGAGTGCGACACAGGAAGCTTTTACTACAGACTACAGTAGACTACTGTCTCTGTACGACTTTGCTGAGACTGACTCGGCTCTGAGCTTTGCGACCTTCACATCACGTGCTCTCCAATGATGACGCGGAAAACTCCGAGGTGGTGAGAGTCTGGCTGTTTTTGGCAAGACATGTTCGCGCTCACAACTTGAAAGACTCGGACTCGATTTCGCTAGCTATAGTGCTTTATCGGTGAGGCTCTACGTAGATATACTCAGTACGACGATTGGATCGAAAGCTATACGTGCGGGAGCTAACGCAACGCTGAGTTTGTTACTAGATATCAGGTTCAGTTACTGGTCAACGTACTATTCTACTCAGGCATATCTTAGCAGAGCTTTATTCACATATCTTGCGGCAAGTGTAACTAACTCACAAGCTGTTGAACTGATTCATATTGTAGCATCACAGGGCGAGGTCACCGAGGTGATTAAGACGTCCTCGTGGCTATCAAGCCTCTGTGGCGGAGTCACACAGTTTTTACTTACCCTTTCACGGGTGGCACCAACGTAATTTTAAACCTGATCAAAGCTTCAAACGGGAGAATACTGCTGCAAGATACTCAAACATGGGCCGTAAAGTTCCGGCAGGGGATCCCACCTTCCGTGACAACCTCATTCTCGAGTTGGATAGCCGAACGGCAGAGGATTCCTTCGACCATTTCATGCAAGTGCTCGCGCAAAACGTGGGCGAAGAGACTCCGGTTGAAGAACAACTGTTGCAAACGGTGACACCTGTTTTCGACAAGATGACGTTCGACGGGCCGAATGCCTCCTGCGAGAAAGAATCGCATATGTATCCCTATTTGGTACGTCGTCGAGGTCCTCTGTCGCGGTGGTGCAAATGTTTACTAACCGTCAATAGTGCGATATCATCAACAAGATCGCGAGTCTTGCTTACGAGCGCGATGCTACTCTGCCCCAACTACTTGCCTTGGATACATCTTCGCACTCGGAGGGTGGAGCAGTCGATACAATGGTCGACATTTGCATTTACAATAGGAAGCATTCTCCAGATTTCATTCATGGCGAACGCAAGAAGAAAGGATATGCGGGCCGTCGCACCCCTACCCCTCTCGCTTCTCTGCATCGGAGCGCCGATGTGGGAAGGACGTCTTCTACTCGAACTCACATCCCCACTGCTCCTTCTTTCGACAAAGTAGAGGCTAGTGCGAATCCGGATGCCGACGGTGACAGCATTCCAGAACCTGAGGATTCTGATATGGCAAGCCCCAGTCTGATCGGTAGATGTCTCTACGACTTCATACGCTACTTCCTTGAGGCCCAATTCGCGTCTGATGATGATGCATATGGTTCGGCACCGGAAGAACTACCACTCAGCGACAAGGCGATTCATGGTCGAGCACAGATCGCAGAATACGCCGGCGAAGTCCTGGAACGACAGCCCTGCCTTTTCGTCTACAGCCTCTATGTCTACAAGCAATACTTTCGTGTCCAGAAATGGGATCGAAACGGGATGGTCATGTCCACACGCGAAGACTATAAACAAGACCCTATGAAGCTGATCCGCCTCATTTACCGCCTGGCGAAGATGTCCGATGAGCAAGCAGGGTATGATCCAACTGTGGAGGTGATCGGCGAAGAATCCATCGAGATCCAAATGATGAAGGAGACAATCAACGCTTCGAGTTTTCGCGCACTTCCTGCGCACATTCAATGGGGTGTAAGGGATGCGATGCAAGACGTGCTCGAACCTTTAGAGCAGCGCGGAGCTTGGCAGCGTCCGTTATATAGAGTTTCCGTCCCTGCTCTAGTCGACGACACAGCGACATCCGAATGCTCGGGAGCTCATCCTTGTTTGCGAGATTACATCATTGGTCGTCGGAAGACTCGGCCCAGCCCTGAACCTTTCGGTAGAGGAACGAGAGGCTATATAGCATTCGATCTCGAGGCTAAGGATTTTGTGTTTTTGAAAGATGCTTGGCGCGCAAGCTCTTCGAACGCAGAGGCAGATGTCTATTCCGAACTGCAGAAGCATGGAGTTCCATACGTTCCCACCTTGCGTTGTGGCGGGGACTTGCATGGCCAGTGCACTTCTTCAAACGAATACCTCAAAATGTTCAACGAGCCGATGTTACACCATCGTCTGGTCATCACCGAGATTGGGCAACCCCTAGACGAATATTATGACTCCCAAGCCCTGTGTCTCTTCCTTTATTGTGCCCTGACAGGTGAGAGAGTTGTCACTCTACCCAAAGCGCATGCACTTTCGTTTACACAATCTCATACAGCTCACTGGAAAGCCTGGGAAGACGCAGGGATTCTCCACCGTGATATAAGCGACAATAATATTATCATCGTGACAAACATAGATGAAGATAATGAAGAAGTCCTGAGCGCTGTACTAATCGATTGGGACCTTTCTAAATACCGATCGCAATTGGCAAATGGAGAAGTCAGTGATGGAAACCTTTCCGTGAGTGTATTCTCTAAATTCTTGCAACATCGCACACGAGCTCATAGGGTTAACATTTTCATGCCAATAGGGAACCTGGGCATTCTTGTCTGCGCCGCGACTTAAATACCCTGGTAAACGGTGGGAATTAGCTGACGACCTCGAAGCATTTGCGCATCTGGTCGATTGGTTCGCTCTCAAATACCATGACCACGACGTAGACCGAGAAGATCTGGCCGCGTTCCTCGCCTCTCGATTTTACGACTGCAAATATGACGAGGCAACTCGAAGTTTTTACGGCTGCCGAGAAAAAACCATCGATGTCCAGAATGGGCGTTCCCGCTTTACTCTACGCTTCGCGGACCCAGAGACCAAGCGACCTCAGAATCTTGCCATACTTATCGATACGCTCATGGCGTTTTGCAAACTCCATTGGGACAGTCTTGACCATGTGTCACTTTCTCGGCATGCTGTCGCTCGACACAAAGAGCAGCTCAAAGAGACTACAGCCTCCGCCTCTGGCGCACCGTCAAAGGTGAAAGGGAAGGGGAAGCTGGCTCATGTTGCCCCGCCTGGTCTTCTAACAATTTCGGAGAAGAACGGGCCCTCTCAGCCTCTTGCGTCATCTATCAGTTCTCCTGCTCACAGTCCCCCCACACCGCTCTCACCCTTCCGGAACCACTTGGAGATGATACGTGTACTTTGGGAGACTTACGCGAAAGAAGGATGGCCTACGACGACTGACAAGAAAGATGATCAGTTCAAAGGTTTGGGGCCTATTGCCCAGCTCCAGCCCGATTCTCGTACCCCAAAGATTCTGTCATCCTCTTTGAAAGGGAGATCCTCCTTTGTCAAAGGCAAATCTCCCCTGCCATTTGGTATGTCGTCTTCCAAACGGTATGAATCTGCGTCTGGGGTGGAGTCTTCTCGACCGTCCCGGTCTTCTCATACCAGACCATCGTCCTTGAGCCGAGCCACCGTTTACAATGTCAAGATTGGTAGCAAGCGGAAAGCAACGGATATCATGACATCCTCGGAATTCATAGAAGGCTCGAGCAGGGATGTTAGTCTTCATCCCACAGACTCTCCTGAGATCCCCGGTTCGAAGCGAAACAGAATTGAATAGATAGTAAGGTTACTTCTTTAGCCTTGTCCACAACTGAACTCCGATGGAGTGGTAGCGACTCGGAGCGATGGTATTCGAATCAGCATTTCGCCCGGGCCCTGTCGTTCAGGGAATGAAATTGTTCCGCTATGTTTACTCCATGATTTTCAAGATCTCGTATGCAAAAATATGTCCTCTAGGTGTGTTTGTAACCATTATACGATGATGCTTCGAATTGAAGAAACGGAGTCCGTGTATCGCGTACAGTAATTCATGCAACTTGGACACTGATGATCACGTGCCCGCGTAAGTAACCATGTCGGATCATCAGACAAATCTCGGCCTTGGCGTGGGACCTTCCTCAGCTCTTCTCTTGAAGTCTCTTTCGCCCTAAGATTGCCCTAAGAGATGTCAGACACAGGTGCGTCAAGATACTGATTCGAGCACTGGCAGCAGAAAGCGCACAGTAGTAGTGTCTTGTGCAAGAATGAAGATAAGCAACTGGAGGCTCCGAGCAAGGATCATCGAGGACCGACTCAGGTCCGTGATATCAATCAAGTTCGAGGTCGGATGGCGCCTGAAGCTTGAAGCTTGAAGACGCCGTTGCAATCTACAGTACTTCTCAAGCTCGTCCGAGACCGCATTCTTCCCTACTGATTCTATATATATGAGCTGGCATTCCCAAGGGATGTCCTTTCCACGTAGCCTATCGTGTCTATGCGCCATCGGTATGTATTTATTCCGTGGTTGTCACAGCAACGAGTGGTATGGTTTCATAGACGGTTTGACGTCGATTTTTACATAGACTATGTACACAGAAATGCTTTCCGCGTTTCACTAGAACTCGAACCTTTGTTGGCATAGCTTTGGCAGCAATGCAAACGCTTGTTTCAACCTGTGGCTCCCCGATATCCTATTTCACAAAACTCAGTACTCTCACGCACTGACTATTTTGATTGCTTGATAGATGGTTTCTGTTCATGTACTGATGTACATAAATGATGGGTGGTCATTCCCGCTCACCATCTGTCATCGGTGAGTTGACTCAGTGCGCAACTGCTTCCCTTTGCAAAGTTCAAAGTTCACCTGGAAGATGAACTGCTATATGTGACAAGATGTGATGATCTGAGGTCCTTATATTTATCTATCCACCTCCCCATCCCCGCCTCTCACAAAATCCCCTTACACCCGCTCAGTATGCTTCGCGGGGACTTGTACATTTTAACACTACTTTCTTTTTACACATTTGCCTCGACGGCTGTATCATGGTCAGCCACTCCTTTCATACCTGCTGCAATCCCTCTCGCTGTGCGTAGTCCGTATCTGTCCGCTTGGCTTCCTCAAGGTAAAGGAACTGCTCTCAACGAGGATTGGCCTCATTTCTTCACTGGCACGGTAGGTGAATGTTCAGCGCAGACATGCCTGATACGATACTGACCACAGTAGATACTGGGCTGGCTGGGATACATTCGCGTCGACGGAACGACATATAAGTTCTTAGGTCATGATGTCAATGTTCCTGTCTCCCAGGCAATCCAGAAGAACGTCCTTGTAAGTGATTTAGTACAAGGGATTGTTTCGTGTACATCACTGACCACTGCATTACGCAGATCACAGCCACACAAAGCATTTTCTCTATGATCGCTGGTCCAGTCAACCTTACTGTTACCTTCTTGAGTCCGGTAGAGGTACGTTTGTTTCTGGTCTCCTCTTGTCGCGATGTGACGACAACGACTTGTCTTCAAGCCGGACGACCTTATAAAACAATCCACTCCTTTTTCTTACTTATCTGTTGTCGCCTCTTCAAATGATGGCAAACCACACCAAGTTCAAGTCTACTCGGACATCAGCGCGGAATGGCTCACTGGAAATGTCAGTTCGCCTGTCATCTGGAAGACATCCACCGGCAATATCATCACG
The DNA here is from genome assembly GCA_022160315.1 of Panus rudis PR-1116 ss-1. NCBI lineage: Eukaryota > Fungi > Basidiomycota > Agaricomycetes > Polyporales > Panaceae > Panus > Panus rudis. Next base: position 51,606 of record MU275296.1, read on the forward strand.
CACACAGCGCAACTAGCACAGCAAGTAACGTACGGAGAAGATGGCGACCGATCTCAATGTGAGCTGCATTACCTATACAGGTCCTCACAGATGCTAACTCGAACCTTGAGATGGTGCTGCATATTATTCAACTCCGATGGTAAACATAGCTCCTTATTGACATTAGCTGGGATTGAGATCATCTGTTAAATATATAGGCGAATGGTGTTACCTACCAAACTGGCCAGGATGAAGTTGTTCGGGCCCAATTCGCCAACAATGGCACTTTACTCAATACGCAAGATACTGACTTCCGAGCTGTCTCAGACCGATGGCCTGTGTTCGCGTTCGCGCATGACTTGGGTGAAATTGGAACACCGCAGAGTGATCCAGTGGTCTTTTCCGTTGGACATCTTCGACACCCTGTAGTTCAATACGCTCCAAGCTCAGGTTCACCACCACAAGATCGAGCCCTTTACGCGTTGAGTCACTTCTCTGACATCGATGCTCTTGTATGTTCTCCTATTTCTCTGCGGCAAGACGGTCTCTCATTCAACGCACCAGATTGCTGACTTCCATAGTGACTTCAATGGTGCATTGCAAAGAGCCAATTCGTTCGATCAAAAGATTAAGGACGATGCCTCTAAGATCTCGCCGGACTACGCGGGGCTTGTAGACGTTTCCGTGAGACAAGCATTTGGTGCCATTGAGATTACGGTCCCTCTTCTTGGGACTGGTGGCTTCAACACCTCGGACGTTATGATCTTCATGAAAGGTATTTGCGATAGTCACCACTTTCATCCTGGTATTGCTTATTAATAATCGCGTCTCCAGAGATTTCAAGTAGCGGGGTAAGTTGTGATAGTCTCCCACTACCTATGGCGTATAATTAACACGTGAATAGGCAGTCAATACCGCAGACAACATCTTTGCCGCATGGCCACTATTCTTATACTCCAATGCCACCCTCGGGAAGTATCTGTTACAACCCCTGCTAGAGTATCAAGCCTCCGGTAGCTACCCAAATCCTTGGGCGATGCACGATTCAGGTATGTCGCGTCAGGTATTTGGCAGCCTGCTATACGATTTCCCATCATGTTATAGGGCCACATTACCCGCTAGCTCTGGGTCATAGCGCAAGTAAGTCATTTCGGTGTTTGTGAGTTAACAATCTCATTGGCGACCCACGTACCTATTAGCGGAGAATCTTACCATGCCCCTGGAAGGTATGGGTTCAAATATTTCTGTATGCCAGACTCTATCAGGAACTCACACTAAATTCAGAAACCGGAAACATGCTGATTCTGGCATTAAGTTACACTCAACGTTCACGCGACAAATCGCTCATCACGCAATACGTGAGTAGCACTCTGCGCAACCTCTGTATGTTAACCACTGATGGCCAAACTTCACGCACAGTTCGATCTGTTGGACAAGTGGGCCAACTACCTCATTCCCAACACTATGTCACCCGCAGACCAAGTCAGCACGGACGCTTTCGCAGGAAGCTTGGCCAATCAGACGAACCTCGCAATCAAGGGTATCATTGGTATAAAGGCCATGTCGGAGATCGCCTCTCTTATGGGAGATGATGCTCGAGCCTCGAACTACAGCGTAGGCATTGTTCGCGCACTAACTCACGACTCTGGTTGATATGTTTGATCGATTTTTATTCATAGAGGATTGCTTCGACATACGTCGACCAGCTTATGCCGCTTGCTACGGCTTCCGATCCAAAACATCTCACGCTGTCCGTGAGTACCGCGGATCATTGTTCATTCCAGCAGTATCTCAAATAGACTGCCATCGAACGTAGTATGGACAAGATACCAGGTAATCCCCTTTGCTGTCGTAGTACGTCGAGAATTACTGACCAGTAACCCGTCAGCTGGAGTCTAACGTACAACTTGTACGCCGATAAGCTTCTTGGCACCAATATCTTCCCAAGCTCGGTCTATGACATGCGTGTGTTCATCTTTCCTGTATGACATCGTTCTATCACTGACCCTGATGCGATTGTCAGAAACTTCGTGGTATACCAGTGAGCTCAGTAAGTATACTAAAGCATTCTGAACGTCTACCTCCATTCGAACTTACCCGTGCGTTGACTAGAGCAATATGGGCTTCCTTTAGATAGCAGGTAATGTCACCTCGTAATAATTCATATGTAAAGGGGAAGCAAGGTTACTCACGCCAGTACCATGATAGACAAGCTTTCACACTCTCCGGTAAGTTGAATTTCCCTCTAAATTCGTACTACACTTACGCTGACGTTGTCGCATCGATAAGGCTGGAACATCTGGATCGCTGGTATTGTCAACTCAACCAGCTTGCGTGACAACTTGATCGGAGCCGTCGTTTCATATGTTTCGAATGGCAAAAGCAATAAGCCACTCCCTGATTTCTATGACACCATTACTGGCGCCTCCAAGACCTTTACAGCTCGTCCTGTGGTGGGTGGTAACCTTGCCTTGGTGAGATTTTTCTTGTATCGCCAACGTGCCCCAGGTTCTGACTCTGCAATTGTGTTCTTCAAGATGCTAGTACCGCTCTCCAATACCAGCGCTCCACCCACACCATCCAACACTGTTCCGCCCTCATCTTTGCCAACGTTGCCATCGCCTTCAGGGAAGAGCTCGGCAGTCGGGAATTTGCCGATGCAGGGGCATTCAAAGGCACACGGACTGATTTTCACCTTTCTGGTTTGTATGGTTTTTTCGATTGTGTGATTGACACTTTTGTAGCATTTTGTGAGCACGCGTATTGATACGGTGCAAAGCTGAACGTGTATAAACATCGGTGCTGGATTGAGCCCCTGGCCGTTGCAACCTTGAAGTACAAAATTTCGCCGTAAACGTTCTCTGGGGCATAACCTTATTCACGGTAAGATCCAAAGGAGGCCACCAGCGGGCTCATTTTCAGGAAGTTGAACCAAATGATCTCTGAGAAGGGATCAAGCCTGATCAACTGCTCAATTTGCCTGCTGCGAACCGGCTACAAGTTGCGGATACACAGCGGGCACTGAGCTCAGACAGAGACCAATATGTGGCGAGGTGTACGGCTTTGCATTCGGAGAACGCACAATACTGTGTCATCCCAGTAGATCCCGTAGCATTATGAAAGGGATGGCAATTTTCAGATAATAAAAAAAAGATATGAACATGAAGTTTACTTGCGCCCTGATATCCGGAATCTGAAGCAGCTTTCAGTTGAGAGTTCATGATGTTTCTTGAAAATCTAGATGATCAAAGAGTAAAAAAGAAGACGGAGAATCAAGTGGCTTAGTGCGCCGAGGGGGAATTGAACCCCCGGCGGGTCGACAGTCGAGAATCGTATAGACTTGCGTATAGACTCATGGCAACGACCCAGGTTACCACTACCCCATCGGCGCATAAAGAAATATCAGACGTTAAACATTAAACCAAAACGTCAATTCAACTACTACCTTGAGTTCCGTATAAGGCTTGATAGTTTCCATATTCAGCAGATCTTGTCCGGATTTGGGCAATTTACCGGAACGCCGGTAACATCTTGAACCCGGAAAGCCTAAAACTACATTGATTCCCATCTCATACTAAGCCTATAAGTACCTCAAAACTCTCACCATGGACTCTATGCCCTCTTTCTCTTACGCCCACCTTAGGCCTCACTATCACCCAAAAAGTGGTCGAGATGAGTAAAAATTCTATGTCACAGGGCCCTCTCTCTGGTCTACGCGTTGTAGAGTTCGCAGGACTCGCACCGGGCCCCTTTGCAGGTCTCATTCTAGCAGATTGGGGCGCGGACGTTATTCGGGTCGATAGGCCTACATTTAATGCGGGAGGAAATGTTACGGAGGACGTGTTAGCGAGGGGGAAGAGGAGTGTTGCCATCGACCCGAAGGTAAGTAAACACCTCCTCGATGTACTCACCCTAGTTTCCTTGGAGGTACTATCTCATTAAAGAGACTGAAAATATGATGAATGGTGATAGACACCGAGTGGCTACGCAAACGTCAAGTCCCTCATCAATACCGCAGACGTCCTCCTTGAGCCTTTCAGACCTGGTGTCATGGAACGTCTCGGGTTTGGGCCTGAAGTGTTCTTAGGTGATGAGGGCTCGAATAAGAAGCTGGTGTATGCCAGACTTGTAGGGTGGGTACTTTACTCAAAATATGTCATTACGAGGGTTATACGGTGGGGCTTGTAGGTTTCCTCGCGGAGGTATATTTTCACTTCACAAACCTCAGAATTAGCGTAAATTGAGCAATATGTTGAGTATAGGATCGCACAGTCAACTTGCAGGTGAAAACCTTATCACTCCGCAAGTTCGGTGATCGGTGTTTCTCACTGCTCGTTTGCTGACCAGGTCACGACCTAAACTACCTCGCCCTAAGTGGTGTCCTCTCCGTAAGGCTTTCCTCCTTAAGCTATATCAACTCACAGTCTCATTCTATGTGACTATTTGTCAACTGTAAATCCTCATTCTCACTCGCGCAGCTCCTCCCCGGAACCCCCGACCGACCAACGTTCCCCCTCAACCTCCTGGCTGATTTTGCGGCTGGCGGACTGTCATGTGCCTTAGGTATTCTTCTTGCTCTATACGAGAGGAAGAATAGTGGAGTGGGACAGGTCGTTGATAACGACATGGCGAGTATTTATTTACCGTACATCTAGGCATCACATTCTGAGTCGGTCGACATTCCCATAGGTTTCCGGAACTCGGTACATATCGACCTTCGCCCTCGTCAACTCCTTCCAAAAGCCTCACCCATCGGATTTACCCACGAAACCAGTCTTTTCCCCAGCAACCCCAACACCTCAAACAAGAATGCGAAACACACTCGACGACGGTGCACCTTTCTACACCGTATATACGTGTGCAGATGGTCGGTGGATGAGCGTGGGGTGTATCGAGCCGAAGTTCTATCAGATCTTCTTGGGGAGATTTTTGGGTGCTCTGGAGAAGGACGAGAGGGATTTTATGAAGCGGAAGGAGAGGGAGGGAGGTGTTCCGAAGTTAGAAGACCAATTTGTGAGGGAGAAATGGGAAGATACGAGAGCCTTCTTCACGGAAGGGTTCAAATTGCGTGGTAGGGATTATTGGGAAGGCGTCTACCGAGGTACGTATCTCCTAACGCAACTTGGGGTCTAGTCGTGCGCTAATAATCGGAATAGACTCAGACGCATGTACTTTCCCAGTCCTCTCTCCACTCGAAGCAGCAAAATTGGCCTCTACCACCATAATAGCATCCGCCCAACCTCACCCTCATCTCTCACGAACTCCTGCACCAGGTCCACAAAGCGGGGAATGGGACAATACGACGCTCGCTCCAGGTAAGCATACGAGGGAGGTGTTGAAGGAGATTGGGATGGGGGAAGATGAGGTTGAGAAGTTGATCAAGGATCAGGTTGTGTCTGTTTGGGAAGAACAGGGTAGGGGGAAGTCCAAGCTGTAGCAATACATTTGGCTTCATATACCACGAAGATTACGCGTACATATTTGTAACAATACAGTGAGAGTTGTGTATGGACGCGTGTGGGGTATAGGGTATGTTTGGTTGTACAATTGGATTGTGGTGCTCGATACACTGTTCATTCGGGAAGCCCTTGCCAGTGGTATAGTACAGTTCCCTACAATACAACGAGGACAAGGTAAGTGGCGCAATAGAACAACTTTTCGGAGAGACATACGGTGCTGTTGTCCTTCCGGACGATTTTGCGAGCCACAAGTGCGATGAGGCATTTGTTCACTCTGGCTTGGTTGAGGTCTGGGGGTTTGATGAATTCGACAACTAACATATAGTTAGCGCAGAATTCAGGTAGCAGCATGAACACCAATCCGAATACGTACTCCCAACGCCTCTGCCCTCCTTCTCATAAAATGTTTCAATGACAGTCTCCATATGCCGCCGCAGCGTAGGGTCGTTCCCTCTAAACTCAAGCGGCATCACCGAAACGACCTTGTCGATCGCAAGCGCACGCTCCCTTTTCTCCCTCGCGGTCATCTTCGGTTTCGCCGCCTTCTTCTTCAAGATGCCCTTTGTAGGAGGTGCTGTAGTCGTTGTAGTGGTATTAGCAGCAATGGACGTGTCTGTTGTTGTTTGGTCAATAGGGGGTTCGGGAGGTGGCGGGGGAGGGGGAGGAGCCTGAGCCGCTTTGAGAGCTTCCATCGCAGCAATCGCATCCTCCTCCGCCCTCCTCTTCGCCAACACAAAACTCGCGTCCGTCGGGGCCTGCGGCCAATCTGTAGTCAAGGCGTTCATATTCATAACATACAACCAACTCGCAAAACTCTCGTTGAAAGTGCTCAGTGCGTCTCCGAGGTTCCGGAGACCGGCGATGTTGGTTTGGAGAGCTTCGACTTCGTCGAGGAGTTCGCCAAGAGCAGGTTCGAGGAAGCCGAGTCCATGCGGGGCGTCGGGATATGCGCCTGAGCGAGAAAGACGGAAGAGGGAGCCCTGGGATAGACGACGAAGGGGGGTTCGGTGTGGGGTGGGTACACTCGACGTTGCCATTCTTGTGAACCCTATGCAAGAGAACTATACTAGTCAATTCAGAGTTAGCATATTCAGCTTGAAGTTCAAGTAGTTGAGATGCAGCTTACTGTATGATTATTCGATGATGACACCTGGAGACTGAGTGTCGGTTCGGATTCGCGAAGAACGCGTCCGCAAAACCTGAACGCGATGGCTTCGATTGGTCACGTGGTAACCATGACACTGACTGCCGGCGCGTCACCGTGACCTTCACTCAAGCACTCGCGACCACTAATGCCAACATCCTGCTCGTCCTAAAGTGGGCTAAACTCCATTTATCAAGAGATTAGACTTGGCTGGACACCTTCCGCGACATAACTATACGCGTACGACCGTGAGATGTCCTCCGAAGCTCAGCCTCAAGGTGCTGTTACAGCTTCTGCCACAATCGGGGACAATGGAGAGGCACAACCGGAGTCTTTGGATTGGGACGAACTGCGTAGAAGAAGTCTTCGACCAGGAGGGTTTGGTGAGGATAGGACAAAGCTCTGGTATGTCCCTGCAGCTCTTAACCGAGACTGATGTCATACGACTTTGTGGGGGTAATAGGACACAATTGCTGAACGTACGACTGGAGCAACGTAAGGAGGGAACAGGCTCTGAAGATACATCCTCAACAGAAGAACACCCGGACGAACGGCAAATCCGCCTAGACACAGATCGCAGCTTCGTATTGTATCCCGTAGGTGAAACTCGGCTCCCGCATCGTCCTTCCGACCTGCTTCTTACCATCGCATTATGTCGTAGATGGGCTGAAAGAGAGAGAAGTGCTTCAGAGCAAGCTACATGACTTGATTGTATCCGTATTTCGCAAGAGGAGACGTCTGAATTACTTCCAAGTAAGTAGTCTTTGCAATAGCCATTTATCGTATTATTCATGTTGGTATATTTACTGCCATGCTAGGGATACCATGATATTATTTCCGTAATCTTTCTGACTCTTCCAGAGGAACTCCAAATGGCTTCTGCAGAAAAGATGAGTTTACATCGGATACGCGACTCAATGGGGTCGAGTCTCGAGCCCGTCCTTGGTCTACTAAGGTAATAGTCGTTTCGTATCGTCGCACTTCCATCACTCAACATGGATACAGAGTTCTCAAGCGAGTGTTGTCTCTCGCAGACCCGGAATACGCTGCTCTCCTGGAAAGGTGAGTTACGGCCGGGCTCATACTGAACCGAATCCTGACGATAATCACCAGCGTTACTCCCTTACCTTACTTTGCCCTCTCAAACCTACTCACTCTCTTCTCCCACGATGTCCCTACTCTTCCCCTCATCCAACACATCTTCGATTACCTTCTCTCTCGTCCGCCTGTATATGTTGTCTATCTAGCTGCTGCGGTAAGTTTATGATTCTATGTCTACGTGAAACTCTGATTCCAATCGAATCTCTTGGGATTTGTTCTACTTTATTTAGGTCGTGCTAGCCAGGAAGGAGGAAGTGAAGAAGTTGACAGAGGATGAGGAAGAGGGAATGATCCATTCTCTCCTGAGCAGTCTGCCTGATTTGTACGAGGATGAGGAAGCGCAGCCTACGAAGGAGGATGAGGAAGCGCAGCCTACGAAGGAGGATGTGTACGAACCTCTCGAACCACCCAGATCAAAACCGGTCCCAAGCGAGACAGGTGAAGAATACCCGTCCGAATCACCAGAATCATCTAGGCAACATGACGACGAAACTGTGGTTGCCGAGACTGCGATATCGTCGGACGTGGACCAGTCTCAGTTGGATACTCTGGTTGAGATCGACCCTGCGCTATCAACGAAGGAAGAGAAACTTCCCAATTCTTTGCATGAGCACGAGACGGAACCTTCTACCCACACCTCAGCGACTTCGCAGGAGACTAATGCGCCTCCTGCGACTCAATCACCCTCGGACACAGTGTCGGATTCCTCGTATGCCTCTCACGCGCCGACATCACGACCGCTCACCCCGACATCTCGCCCAACCACCCCTCTAGTCGCAGAACCAGAACCAGACCCCATTAGCCATCGCCCCCGCATTTCTCTCTCTTCACTCCTCCAGCATGCAGATACGCTCCATACGCTTTACCCACCTACGCACCCCTCAATAGCACTTGACACTATCATGGGCCCTCAGAGCGTGACGCGGACGTGGTCGGAGAAGACGGATGAGATGCCGGCAGATGACGAGGCAGAGAAGATGGTTTCGAGAATGGACTTGATCGTTTTCCCTGCCCCGCCGGAGGAGTTCACCAAAGAAAAAGAGGAGGGCGATGGTGATTACGAGACAGAGGAAGAAGGAAGGACCAAGGAGAAGAAGAGAAGACGCAGAAAGTTACAAAAGACGCCTCGCGCGTATACACGCCATATCATTCCTATCAGACGGAAAACGATGGTAGCGAGTGCGGTGCTCGTCCTTGGAGTTGCTGTTGCCGTATACGGGACGGGTGGTCTCAGAGGATTGAGTGGAGGGGATGGCAGAGGTCATGGACAGGGTCATAGGGAGTTGAGGTCGATTGGAAGGTTTGTGGGTGCGTTGCTTGTTGGTGCTGGTGAGAGGTTGTTGGATTCGATTTGGGGATGAAGGTACGATTTAGGTGGGTGTTAGCGTTGGATGTTGTATATACTGTAGTTACGTGGCATGCTGGTCTTCTTCACGTTTTAGGAGCATCTAGGGACGTCTGCGTGCGCATTGGTGTGAGTGGAATGTATCGAAGGAAAGCTCGCGCCAGCTTAGACCTCACCTTTCTTCGGAGTCGCACCCCTTTTGCTATCACGACCTACAAATCCTGCAGCTACAGTCATAGTAAAGAGGTAAATTCAAGAAACGACGCTTCGTCCCTAGGCCTGAGGACGCGCGCACTACGTAGGATACATTTACATTGATAGGTTTCACTTCATACAACACAATGCGGGCAAATGCGATTTCAGCAAGAAAGCAAGAACGACCGGGAACCAATCATGCCGCGATGGCTTTGAACTTCTCATCAAACTCTCTCGTGACCTCATCCACAACCTTGAAGACCTTCCAGTCACTATCAGTCACCCCAGTCGGCCTCCTCAGCTCTCCTCCCGCTCCACCAGGTCCAGCCTCCCCTTCAACCCTAGTTACATCATCATCCTCGTCAATCTCAGCAGGGTCCACGGCAGTAACACTCTCTGCGAAATCCTCATCTCCCTCGTCTACATCACCTGACGACGCGCCAAGTAACAACTGTTCTATACTAGACCGAACAGCTTTGAGAGCAAGGTTGAAGTCTTGGAGGAGATACCAGACGTCTCCTGGTCGGATGGCGTTGGCGTCTGAAAGAGGCCTGAGTTGTCCGTGAATGTAGAAATCGAGGAGGTACGCGTTGAGTATGTACGAGGTATCGTTCGATGAGATGAATCGATCCATTGTGGGTATGGCGTGATCGTTGAGGTGAAGTCCCTCTCGCGTTGTTCGGCTTAGTTCTGACCCGTCCTGGAAGTTGTCTCCGTGTCCCGAGTTGGCGACAAAGAGGCAGCGAGCTTTGACTTTGATAGAGGATGAACGCAGGGCATTGACAAAGGAGGCAGAGGAATCGGTGCGAGGTAGAGCAGGGTATGATTTACGGCTGAGAGGGAGTTGACGTTCAGGACCGAGGTCTTCACGATACTGCTCAGCGTAAGCCAGAGCATATCCGCTGAACACGCGCAGTATATCCTTATCATGGTGCGCAAGTACACTCTTAGCATCATCCGGAAGAGGGGGAAGGATGACCATCGAAGGTGACTTCCTGATAAGCTCTACCTCCGAGCTCACATACGTCTTGGGCAATTTCTGCCGATTAAACAGATGTGCCATAATCAACAAGAAGTCCCTCTTCGCATTGATGACGCTCCCCTGTGAACAAATTCGATGGATAATTCCACTCCGTAACAGCGCAACCAATGCCAGATTACTCGGCTCGGTATAGTAAAGATGAGCTGCGATGCCAAACAAGTCAATTGGATTGCCAGAGGCATCCAACAGACCCGCTCGGCGCAGATAATCTATACTGAACCGGACGTGGTGCAGGAGCTGTTGCCGACCAGTGTCGGAGATAAAGCTGACATGAGGAAGAGTGAGCAGGCTACCGACAGCGCGCTTGGCGACTGGAGCGTAATTAGAGCCTTGAAGGAGGTTGAAGAGGCGGAGGACCATGGTGGATGTGATGGGGAAGTTGCCACCAAGAGAGGGGAGTTTGGAGAGCACAAGACGTTGCGCCCTGTCTATGGCGAGCCCGTAGAACACAACTTTTCCAAGGAGATCGTATCCACGTCGGCCAGCTGTGAAATACGGCGATCAGCATTGAATTGAATCGGTTATCACATGTCGGACGTACCTCGACCAGCGCATTGACGGAACTATGAATATGGTCAGAATAGAATGAACAATGCGTGGATTGTTCGGACACACACCTGCAATGCGGTCAAGAAGGGCGAATCGCCACAGAAGACCGTGGTCTTGGCGGGGGCATTGATACCCAACGCAAGAGTGCCTGATGTAATGAGACAGTGAGTATGACAGACACATAGATAACGGACCAATACATACCTGTCGCAATCACCACGCGTACAAAACCAAGACGGAACAGACTGAGAAAAGACGTCAATGAGTATTGTCTAGACTTATAGCAACGCCAATGCTACTCACCTTTCGACCAAGGTTCGGTATTGTCGATTCATACCAGCATGATGGACGGCAATACCTCTCCTCAATGCATCAATCGCCCACTTCGGAATCTTCGCCCAACTGATTCTCTGAATATCTTCCTCAAGGTCTACTCTAGTATACGACCCCTTCACGCTTGCGAACGAAAATTGCGGACTGGGATCATCGGGGTTGAACGTCTCCTCCCAAGATCCACCAGCGCTTTCTGGAATTGTGTCTTCAGGCTTACGATTCTTCTCGGCTTTGGCCGCCTTTTCTGCTTGACGTTGACGTTCTTTGGCTTTCTGCTGCCAGCGTTCCCACTGTTTGAGTTTCTCTTTCCATTCGGGCCCCTTTCGCCATTCTTCCTCGGCGAGCGTGAGTTTCTCTATCAGATGTTTCGCCATGTTTTCGCAGGAGTTTCGGTCGAAATTGAACAGGAGAGCAGGCTGGGCGTATTTGTCAAAGAGCGACAACAACCATTGTCGAATCTACTTACCAGATCACCCTTGACGTGCAAATCTGCGATGAGATTGAGCAGGTTATCCAAGAATGTCTCCTTGGACGGAATGATGTTTTGCTCCAGAGGCGTGAGCTTTCCCAGCATAGGATCCTGCAGTGCCTTTGCCACTTGCATTAGAGGCGAACTTGAATCCTGAGGATTAGACGACTCTATGATATGCTTGAGGACATTCTTCAGTTCCGTCTCGTACTGGATGATATCCTTTTGCTTCAACAGTCGATTACGCTCAAACCATTTGGAGGGATTGAGCGCATCTAGGTCGCCAGCGATATCTTTAGGGAGAGAAGTGTAAGCTTGATATAATGTCAGACAATCACGAGCTTCCAGTGCAAAGTCTGGAGGCAAGTCCCGAACGCCGAACGATAAGAGCGACACAGGGTGGAGGAATCGTGTTCGCTCAGTGTCGCGGTAGGTATCTAGCCCATGGAAGGGTTTGGCTTTGTTGTCTGTCGGTGGAATGACGTAGGTGAATTTGCGGAGGTGGGAGTACCGGTGAGGATGATGGATGAAGGAATGTTTGAAGCCGTGGGCTTCTTGAACGCTTGCTAACCAGTTATTGAATTGGTCGGGGTTACCAACTGTGGCAGAAAGACCACTGATACGCAACGTCAGTAGGAACTTCGACTGTAATCCCGATGGACACGTACATGATTGGGCACGGCGCAAGAAGAATGATTTGTTCCCAAACGGCACCTCCTTCTTGTTGACCAATCGAGTGGATTTCATCGAGAATTATCCTGCACTTTGTCAACTGCAAGCTCTTATCTTTTGATTTGCCAATTCTCACCTCTTGATCCTAGGTGTCCAGACCTTTGCCAGTGGCGGAGACAAGAGCAGACTCGCGAGAACTTCAGGGACAGTGATCAATATCTGACAATTGATTGGATCATGGATGCGATAGTCCCGGGTGTGAATGGCCCAGCAATGCCCTAGTATAACGTACGGAGCCTCAGAGCAGGTTTGAAAACCAGAGTGGTCTCTTACTTACGGCTTGTCTTGTACGACTTCGTGAATCGGCCCAGGACCTCGGCGGCGATCTGAGCGACAAGCGCCTTGGTTGGGGCAACGTATACCAGGACATCGTCGTCGTTGTTTTTCAGAACCTTCTCCATTGCATAGTACGAGATGAATGTCTTTCCGGCACTTGTTGGAGCTATGAAAATGGGTCAACACGGTACTAACCGCGATATGCCAATGATACGTACCAACAACAAGGACTGAATGCCCATCATCATCCAGACAATCAAGCACCTTCCGCTGCCAAGCATCGGGATAGAACGGCACTCGACTATCAGGTTGACTATCCATACTCCTATCCATGTACTCTCCGAAGAGCCTCAACTGCCACACGACGGAGTCCTCCGTGATGCGCATCCACTTATACACAGGCGAACCCGTCTTCGACTTGACGAGCTTCACAAATTCAAAGTGGAGCTTATGCTTGTCGTCCTCCCTAGCGTTCGGAGAGTTGTCCACGAGGGTCTCCAGGAGATCTTCGAATCCCAGCGCGACGAGGACGGAAGCGAGGATTTTCAGTGCGGCGAGGAAGAGACCACCGGCTTCCGAGATAGCCTTGACCTTACGCATGATCGTCACAGTGAACTGATCCCGAACTTTGGCAGATTCCGCCTCCGGATGTTCAAGCCACCTCGTAAAGTCCAAGTTCAAATCGTACAACCGCATCTCAATCGAAAGCCAGTTATTCCCGGAAGCACGCTTGGAGTTACGCATGAGGACATCGAGGTGTGCGACCTTTTGAGCTGTTGACATGTGTGACATCTCTTCGAGTTCGCGAGACCACCATGCACGATTGGAAGCATCTTCTTCGGCTTGTTTCTTCTCGGCGTGTTCGCGACGGATACGCTCTGCAGCGGACTCTTTCTTACCCTTCCCGCCGGCTTTCCCAGATTCATTCTATAGCAGAATCATTCATATATGACCGGAAATCGAGGCTAAAGGCAAGTGCCACGTACCTGCCGACGATCTCCCGCTCGACTACTTGGCCTCGAACCTGGCCTCGATGGAGGAGCCGAGGGAGTTGCAGAGGAGACAATTGTAGTCCTCTGAAGTGCCCTCCCAAACGCACCCATCAACGTATTGGCTTGCCTCTCAAGCTGAGCCATGAACTGCTGACTCCTCCTAAGCTGTTTCTTTCTCTGCCACGCATCCTGCGGCTTGGGGTCTTCACCTCCAAGATGTCTAGGCAGGACTGCCCGGCGATGGTTGTGCCAATGAGAGCTGTCTACGAATGCTCTTGAGAATTCTAGAGATGATGAAGGCGAGGTTTGGTCGTCTTGCTCCGAGACTTCGACGTGAATATCGGAGAGGAGTTCGTCAAAGAATTCGTTGTGGAAGGGTAGTACGCTGAAACTTTCTAGACGAGCTTCATCGGTGGGTCGGGCATTGCTGGTAGAGATAGACTTCAAGGCGGGGAGACCACTGAATTTGACCTCTGGAAGCTTATGTTGCTGCCACAGAGTAGTGAGTTGTGTTGCGACATTCTCGCCTATCGCATCTTTGATAGACATGGTGGGATTGTGTGCCAAGAACACCGCGAGTTCAAGGAAAATACGACCATCAACATCGATGGGTGCTTCCCCGGATTGGACGACTCCCAAAGCAAGAAGGGCAGGGGAAAGGAAAGTCTGGAACATGCCGATAACATCTGATTGAAGTTTGGGTAACTTCCGTGCTCTCTCTTCTGCGGATAGATACGGGAGTAACAGAAGATGTGCAGCGAAAGCATACAGAAGTGGATATGAGAGGTTTTGGGGTTTGTGAGCTAATAGTTCCTTCAAGAACTTCGCAACAACCGTCTCAGCAGATGATGGCTCTTGCGGTTGCTGATACTGCTTAAGAGGAGGTGTTTGGAACGTCCCTCGTGAATCCTGTTCCTTCGAAGTCAACGTAGCAAGTGCAGCAGCAGTGATCTGCCAGAATTTCGGGTGGAGGTGTTTCCGAGCATTGACATCGAGCCTTTGTTCGATGAGTAGAGAGTTGATCTATAAATCGACCGTCAATGGTAACCCCCGGAGATGCTACCACAAATACGTGCCTTCGAATCGCGAAACTCCGCTCCCTGTAACAGAGACACGGATACACCCTGCGAGATGAGATCATGCATGAGGATACGTTGGAAGAGTGCCCTCTCGATTGCCATTGGTTTCGTCAATTCGTCAAAGTTTCCGCCGTCGTTCACCATCGCGAACATGGGCTGTAATCTGACATCAGTAGACACTAGACCGGCATTGAAAGTGAGCTTACACGATTGATACGAAGATACGAGTTCCACTCGGGATCTTGCGTATTTTCAAAGACATGAACAGTGACATCAAGGTTCTTGAGGTGTTGTATCAAGATCGACCTCGCTAAGGATCGCGAAGCAAACTTGTAAGCAGACTCTCCCGTGAGCAGAGAGTGGTGACGATTATCTATGCCAGAGTAATTAAGAACGAAATCAGTTTTCGAAGAGACTAGGGCACGTACCGTCCCAGAATATCACATCGAAGACAGCAGACCGTCTGTGGAATTCGTTGAGAAGGCGTTCGAGCGAATGCAAAGCGTGCAATATTTGAAAACTTGGCTCTGAAACGTGTATAATATATTATCATTGCGAGAAGTTGCGTATTGAAGTTCGCCCCGCGTACCATCATCACGTCCCAAAGCTAGCAAGGAATCATCCAGAACGGTTTGGACCAGCGAATCACCTGGAAAGCAGAAAGCTATGAGTTCCAGATCTCAGGAATGGCTTCAGAATCTCACCGTCGATGATGAACAGTTCACTTCCTCCATAATCTCCAATGAGGTCCATAATCCGTCCTCGTCTACTTGCCAGGGAATACCAAACGCGATCGAAGTAACGAAGGGCTGTGCGAACATCTTTAGCTTGCTGCAGTTGCTCGACGACCAGCTCCTCCTCGTCTTGTACTGTCAATTCAAAGTCGTCGAGATCCATGTCGCGTGGAGGAAGGAGAGAAGAAGCGACCAGTTCCTCGTATCAGTCGACCTTTATGTAGTTTCCTAATATCCGCAGACTCTGATCCAAGGTCCGGATTGGATTTCCAGTGTATTCTCGAACGAAGTGCGGATAAGGACTCTCCCCGAGACCTCGCTGGGAGATGCTGATTGAGAAGATTGAGCGACTGAGTCTTGACGGGGAAACTTTGTGCGCAACGGCGTTCAAAATGTCTATGATGTAATGAGGACCTTGGTCTGGACTCTGCCAGTAAACTGTATCGGTTTTGTCAAGTGAATAACAAATGAATAACGTCGATGTATCTAGCGTAACGGTGAGTGTCGATTTCATACTTTCAACAATCATAGGTACATTATGGAGCAAACTGCATGAGCTGCCAACGAGTGTAGCACAGCCCCGGGCTTGCAGTGAATCTGAGTGCGAGAAAAGCATAAGAGATTCTCAACGATGAAGTTTTTTTCAAATGATTGGTCTGCGACATCTGTTGAAATTTTCTGAAACGGCGATGGGAGAAAGGGAGGCAGGTCAGCGTTACCAGGAAGCCGTACCAGGGTCCAGGGAGGAAGTGGGATGGATTAAACATGTATCATGTGACCTCGACGCGTCGCGTCAAAACGTCAACGCGTTTCTGTCGTTTAGCGCTTCTCAGCTTGGTTGATCTCTCACCGCCGGATTTTTCTTGTGCAGCCTTGGCGTAAAGATGGCACCCAAAGCCAAGTCCACCTCTGCGCTCTTTGATAATTTGCAGGAAAACGTTGCCTCCATTTTCGATCAAGCTCAAACTTCAGTAGCGAATCATCGCAAGAACTGTGTTGCATTACACAAACTCTATATACGCTCTGTGTCGTCTACCACCAAACATGCGGTGGACGAGAACGGAAACTTTGCAGGAGAGCGGTTGTTTGGAGATATATTCGTTGACATGGTCAACCGAATCCTGGTTATCAAGAAGGGTTCGTCCCCTGCAGACCGAGTCGTGAGGTTCATCGGATCCTTCGTTCGGTATCTGACTGAGAAAGGTAAGGATCTAATCTGCTTACTCCTAGTTGCATGATTGACTCTTCTAGGCTCTGAGGGCAAGAAGAAACCGACCTCAGAAACAGCGTCTGCGATGTACCAGGCTTGCGACGAAGACGACGAGGATACTCCTCAAACTCGATTCATCTCTCGCCTATTATCGTATTTACTCCGTGGATTCCATGCCAAAGACAAAACAGTACGATTTAGGGCAGTACATATTGTGGCAGAGCTAATATCCCACCTAGGAGAGCTGGAGTAAGGGGCTTCTCTTCGCTATCCAAGCTAGAATGTCATATTGATGCAGTTGCGTTCGATAGTGAGGATATGTATGAGACGTTGCGGACAAGGCTTATGGAGCGAAGTCGAGACAAGGAAGCCTATATCCGGGCGCATGCTATAGCTGCATTATCGAAGCTCCTCGCCGGAGAAGACCCAGACGAACTCGCGGAGGGCGAACCAAGTATTCTTGATACATTGCTCGACTGCCTATGTTATGACCCCGCATAGTGCGTAGTATTCCCTAAGCTTACGTCTACTGACCAACTGAAAGTACCACAGCGAGGTTCGCCGCTTTGCTCTGCTGAATACACCACTCACTTCCGAAACTCTACCCGCCATCCTCACTCGCACCCGGGACATTGACCCATCCGTTCGAGCTTATCTCTACGCTGCAGTCCTGCTTCCAGCGTCCTCCTCAGCACCCCCCTCAGCAAGCATCACGCGTCAAATCTCCACTTCTCCCACTCGGCTTAAGCACCCTCGACAACTGACCATCGCACAACGTGAGATGATCGTTCGTGATGGCCTTGGAGATCGTGAAGGTAAGGTCCGAGCGGCGGCGGGAAAGATGCTTGGAGCCTGGTATGACAAGATTGTGGAAGAGAACCGCGGCAAGGAGCAAGAGGACGATGGCAATGTGAATTCTCTATTGGCCTTTCTCAAGTTATTCGACGTTGCCAGCCCGGAAGGAGGGCCCGTAGCTTGCGATGCCATTAAGTCCATCTTCATTACTAGGCCTCAAGTCCAGGACGACATAGTTTTCTCAGGTATATTTGCAGTACATCTCTATTCCTGCGTTTTCTCATCCTCTGTATAGACGACTACTGGCGAAACCTCACCCCCGAGTCGATCCTGCTTGCTCGTGTTTTCATTGAGCATTTGGAAGGCTCGTCAGATGAGGCACGCATTGAAGCATCCTCACTCCCTGTCGTAACAGCTTTTGCGTTCTACACCCAAGAAGCATGTAACGCCATCTTCGACACCATGGAAAGTCTCGAGGAAGCCCGTGTAGTCGCAACCGAACAAGACGACCTAGAAGACAACGAGGAACTCGACAAATTAGAAGCCGAGTTGGTCGATCGAGTTTTTGTTCTTGGTGAGATATTGAAGATTGCGCTAAAGTTGGATTATACGGATGAGATTGGTCGACGGAAGATGTTCAAGGTCATCCGTGAGTCTTCAATACTCCGGTACCGTATTACTTTTGCTCATGTGCCCACAGGGGATATCCTTGCGCACGAGTTGTTTCCTGAGGACCTCATGGACATCGCTTTGGACGTCCTGAAAGAGACAACCTCAGGGGAGAAAGAGATTATTCGAATCATCGTTGAGATCATCAACGAACTCCGAGATGGTCTGGCCCAGTCAAGTATAGAAGGCCTCGGTGAGCAGTCGGTACGTCTAGGTAATGATCTACTGATTATTAGCATCTGACCGACTGCCATTGTTTAGCGAGATGTCGACGCTAGTGTTGATACTACAAGAGACATATCTCGGATCAGCCGTCGATGCAAACCGGCGAACGAAATGACACCAGATGAACGGGCTCAAGCCGATGAGGTCGACATTCGGTGTCTGAATCTGTGCATCGCAACGCTGAAGCGTGTTACCGGCGTAAGTCTTTGGTCTACCTTCACGACGCTTCTCAGATTAACCTCATCGCTTGCCGTGTACATACAGACTTTCGAAGAGAACTCAACGCTAGAGGGTATTCTAGCAGATCTAATCATACCAGCCGTCAAGCGAAGAGAGCTAGTCTTGCGGGAGAGAGGGCTTGTCAGCCTCGGACTGTGCTGCTTGATCGCCAAGGTCGACTATTCGTCACTCTATACAAACACCCTTCAATGCTCACATTGTGTCACATAGAACATGGCTATGAGTTCCTTCCAGCTGTTCTTGAACCAAGTGCAAAGTGCCCCCGAGGCTCTGAAGCTTAAGGTGCTACAAGTCATCTTTGATATTCTCATGGTATATGACGACGAGCTTCTCAAGCGGTCCAAAGACGTCGTGAGTAACAACATGCAACACGCCATTAACTCAGTACTCACTCGTTGTCGGCGTAGGCCGAACGTATCATAACGTTTCTGCTTCAAACGCTCGAGGTAGAAGAATCCAAAGCTATTCAAGCCCTCTTGTGCCTCGGGATCTCGAAATTGATGTTGAACGGCCTAGTGACCGACGAACGGGTGAACATACCTCTCGAGAGAACTAACACAGATGATACTGATCCCGATTTCACTATTTCTCAGGTATTAACGAGTCTCGTTCTCGCATACGTCTCCCCAATGACAGCAGATAACCAAGAACTTCGACAATGTCTCTCATACTTCCTTCCCGTATATTGTTACTCATCTCCTCAGAATCAAAGCAGGATGCAATCTGTAAGTTCTCGCCCTATGTCGTGACATTGTTTGTCGGGACTCGGCTGAGTTTTCGCAGATATTTCTGTCCGCGTTCGACCTGGTAACGAACGTATACAATGAGATGGACGAAGAAGAAGAGATGATCACCCCTTTGCAGTTTGGGATGTTGTTCGTTGATTGGACAAATCCTCTGAAGAGGGTTAGCTTGTGCGTATTCTCTTTCTCCGCTATTCGGTACACTGAGAAGACGGTCTCAGGGATGTGATTGACACACCCTCGACTGATACGCATGTCGATTTCGCTGTTGACTTGTTGAAAGCGCTATATAAGAAAGGGCTACCTGGTGCGTTCCACACCACATGATCACCCCTGGTCGTTTGTTGCTCATATCCAATTTCCATAGGAGAAGACAAGAAGGTACTCTGTCAAATACTGGGCAAACTCAGCGTCCCCGAGCACCCTGAAGAGCTATCACTTCTCCTGCTTCACACCCTCTTAGAGAATATAGAAGACGTGCGTTGTTCGGAGTTTTTTATACCTTCATTCCTTCATTCTCTGCTGTTCCTACCCAGACAATCAATACAGACGACACCGCAACACTCAAAATTCTCGACCGTTTCTCTGCCAAGTTCACGAAACAGTTTTCGAAAGACGTCAACAACATCGATGTTGCGAAGTATGTAAACGTTGACGAGTTCCGAGAGGTTTGTGGCATTGTGGGAATCGAGGTGCTCGACCCAGAGGGTCCGCCTTCTCCTATATACGAGCCTGCCAACGAGCCTCGTCAGCAGTACGTAGCATAATTTGCTACCAATGGTTTCCTGTGTTTTATTGACATTGCAGTAGAGTTCATGAAGGGAGAGAAGAGGACGGAGAAGTATCTGACGACCCCGGGACACCCGAGTCGTCTCGCGAGAGCTCACCGTCGGTCTCCTCTGCTACTCATCATTGCGAAGCGAGTTGCTCATGAATACATGAACAGATCACCTTCGCCGAGGGCTCTCCGTCATAACAAGGCTAGCAAAGAGAAACAGCGACGCTTGTCTATACCAAATAAGCGACCTATTCAACGGACATCTCGTGAATCCACCGGTAGTGCACATAGGTAGGCTCTTCTTCCTGGCATGTTGAACCGCGATCGGTGATCAGTGTTCCATAGTTCTACAAATGACGAACACACGTTATCTCGGGAGTCCTCCGCCGTGATTTCCACTCCACGAAGAGCTTCCGCTATAAAGTACGTTATGCTCTACCTACTCATTTGCCGGAGCGTGCTGATACCTCGTCAGGCGTGTTCGAAGCCCTGGAACCCCAAGCGTACCTTCGCCAAGGCGCAAGAAGCCAGATATGAAGGCGACCCCGAGGTACGTACGCAGTCATTCATCTGGCACTTCAGTCTTCTGATGACGGTGATGACGCTGCCGCTACATGTAGAAAATCTCGGACAAGTCATACAGTAGACCCATTCCTCGATGCGACAAACTATAAGACACGGCCGCGAAACAAACAGTCGACACTTCGGATAGAACGAAGCGATGCCGAAGAATCTGAGGAGTCTGATGAAGATAAAGATGAAGATGAAGATGAAAATGAAAGTGACGTCGAAGACGTCCCAGTTTCCAAGAGACCACCTCCAAGGCGTCGCTCTCGAGCTCGTTCTATGGCACCCACTCCGATGAGTTCAGACTCCGAGTCCTCTGACGCGGAATCCGATCTCTGAAGAGAAACGCTATGCATGAAGCACCATGAAGCATTGGATCTGGATTCTGGGTTGCATCGCGGCGTGGTGCATGTGTGATTTGAAGACAGGTTTTGGCCCTGGCAGGTATACCCCTTGGGAGATCATACCCCACTGTACACTGTACATCTCATGTCGTGCTGCAAATGCAGGATTGTTATTTTGACGTGGAAAAAACAATCAAGAAAAAGCAGAATAACGCCTTGTGGACATGCCCATTGGCTGGATTGAACAACCGACCTCACCATTACAAGTGGCGCGCTCTACCACTGAGCTAAACGGGCAACAAAAGAAAAAACACACATAGTGTGGTATGAAGTAGCACCATTAGTTCTCTTTCGTTGAAGCGTAAACGGATCTCGAAGGAGTCAAGGAGACAGGAACGCAAAAATGATAAGTGGAGTCAAGTTGCTAGTAGCAACTGGATATCGATGTGGGGTCCGCGGAAGGCATTTCCATTCTTGGACGCCATTCACCTCATATGGAAATTTTTGGGACATAGCGCCCGGAATCTGGAAAATGGTAGTCTACTTCTAGGCTCGAGTCCAGCCGTTTTAGGTAACTCGCAAGCTCATACCAAAACGGCTGGTCCAACTCGTTGCCCGTTTCGCCATGGGCACTTAGCGCCTGCGTGTGAAAGCTGGACTTAGTGTTTCGCGGTGTTTCGCGCAGAGAGCCCAAGTGTAGAGTCAACCCCGGATTTACATCACTCCTCTTGTTCAACTTGGATTTGGTGGGGAACAAGCTTCCTCGAGACCAAAACCAAAACCAAGACCTAGGGCAAGGCAAAAAACACAGTGCGTGTATCTCAAAGTCATTCTGAGCCGCCACTGCCTTACCCTACAGAATCCTACTCTTCGTCGGCCATGGCATCAGGGAGATTTAGTGTCCAGGTATTGGGATATGAGCATACTAGACCATAAAATATGGATTGAAGCAATAGGAATTTCGGACACACAACGGGGTACTCATGAGATGTTGGGTGACTCGAGTGGAGAGTCCAAGGAGGGTCATCGTCGAGACACTAAGTCCAGCGTTCCCACGCCGGCGCTTAGGACTATGGCAAAAAGGGCAACGAGTTGGACCAGTCCGTTCGCAAGCTCACGGGCTCGCCCCGTTAATGAAAGCTTGCGTACGGACTGGCCACGCGAGTCTAGTCTACTTCAAAACTGAGGGGTCCTCGCTGGTGGTCGCCATTACCGTTGTTTCGGGCTGATGGCAGTGATCGCCAGCTGCGGCAGACCTCATTGCGTCAC